>JAAGKR010007025.1:0-39306 GCA_011419295.1 Clarias macrocephalus | reverse complement strand
AAATATTCACACTGCCAAGTCCACATATGAGAGTCGACAGAAAGGCCTAAACATGTCAAAGCAACAAAACTGGATTAGCCTGCAGCTTCACAAATGGCCTCTTGCTTCAATAATGCAGAAGGATGTGATGGCAGAGAGCAGGATGGAGGGGACGAGGAGGAGCAGAATGAAGTATGGATGAGAGATATGGCTGTAGGAATGGAGCTCACTGATATGAAACGAAACCCAGACTCCTCAGAGAAAGCAACTTTTATCCCCTTCAATAAATTAAAGGGTGACGTCATAAGGAAAATATGTTTTGATCTCAAAGGAAAAAGAAAGAAATGCCTTCTGGCATCCTTAAAAGAAGGGAAAAGGGGGGAAAAGATAATGGTTTAACACACGCCAATCACTGGGAAGGTGACTGAGGAACACTGAACTCATTGTCAAGTTCATAAATCCAGTTTAAATGATTTTTGCTTTGTACTGTAAGCCATGGTCCATTATTGTACTGAATATGAACTTTTCCTTCATTGTGCTGAAAATGGACCACATGCATCCCTTCATGATCAATTGTGGCCATGAAGGGACGCATGCGGTCAATACGCAAAGACTTAACAATACATCCGATATCCTATAGCACTCATCACTCACTCACTCATCGTCTATACCGCTTAAGCCTGTATACTGGGTCGCGGGAGCACAAGTTGGGGTACATGCTGGAGAGGGTGAAGTCATGAGTGAAGAAAAGCAAATCGTTGTGCAAAACATGAAAAAAAAAACATAATTATCTCAGTTTGAGCTAAAGAATCAGGTAAGAGTAGAGTTGTATTGCTAAGACTTATCGTTGCATTTATTATTGTAAAAATATGCCCATATTTCCACAATTATGAGCTCTAGAGGGCTTAGTTGGCTTAAACTGCTTAACGGCAGCTCAGAGTGTCTTCCATCACTGCACCAAATTTCATATATACAGTATATATATATATATATATATATATATATATATATATATATATATATATATAAAAGAAAAAATCTGGGTAAAAAATATGCAATGTCAGAACTATTGACAAAAAAATCTCTTGCATTATTAACCATAGGCTACTGTTGTATATATTTTAATTAGACTATGTCTGAAGACAAAATGATCATGATTAAATTTATGATACAATATCTATCTTCAGGGATCTGCGCGGGCCACTAAAGTTCTTCCACATCAAATTCATTAAACCATGTGTTTACGGTCCTTGATTTGTGCATTGGGACTCAGTCATGTTGGAATAGAAAAGGGTCTTCCACAAACTGTTGCCACAAAGTTGGAAGCATAACACTGTGCAAGATGTCTTGGTAGGCTGAAGCATTAAGATTGCCCTTCACTGGGGCCTGATTGAATTCAATCATTAACAGGTTCAAATACTTTTGTCCATATAGTGTCTGTATGTGCTCATTTGGACTAGGTAAGCAATCTAGAGCTGTGTCCAAGCGGTGAGACAGTAGATGGCGACAATGAGCTTGCTCCTTTCTGTCGTTTACATTTTCTACCTATTTTGAAACAAACCCCGCCCCTTTTTCTGGATTCAGTCCCGCCTTCTGCATTAGGATTGGGTTAGGATTCTTATTTACAGGGAATCTGCGAATCATAAGATAGTTCCTGTACTGGAAGTGAGTTTAATGAAATACGGGTAGGGAAAAAAAAACATCGCACTAGTAGGTGCAAAGAAGAAAACTACCCAGAATGCTTTAGGTCTCGGCGGCAGCCATTGCTCGAGGACGGAAGCTAGTTGCAAGGTGACTGGTGTTGCTGGTTATAAAGGGATTTTTATTGTAAATATCTTGACTGAAATTTAAGAATATAGTGGTTACGTTTCTTCTTCTTGGAGGCAGATACTTGTTTATAATTGTCTAACAAGGTTGTATGCACGTTGTGGTAGATTTGGGGTTCCGTTCGCATGGTTTATGGCAAGATTTTAGCTTGTTAGCTACCTAACATTAGCACTAACATTAGTGTGAGTGACAGCTAAAGTCATTTCTGTTAATGCTGCGTTCAAGTGCGATCGGATTCAAGTGAAATCTGAGTTTCTGGTGTAAAAAAGTAGTAAATAATCGTGATGTTAATTGATAGTTTTTGAGTTTGCGTTTTGTTAATAACCTTTACAGTTTCATCATGGCGCAGGAAAGGGCAGTTATAGTGGCTGCGTGTGTATAAGAGAGAGATGTTAAGTGTGAAATATTGAAAATCAAAATAGCACGTGAACGAAGCATTAATCCCTGGCCGTATTAAACACTAGTTAATATTAAGGTGGAATTAAACTTTGTTGGAGCTTCGAAACGAGCTGGACCACCGCAGATACTAGGGATGGGAATCACCAATCCAACTCCCGATACGATATTATCACGATATTTCGGTGCCGGTTTGATTAAAATCGCGATCCTATTCTATTCAATTAAATTTTATTTGTAAAGCGCTTTTAACAATTTTCATAGTCGCAAAGCAGCTTTACACAATCAAAAGAATTATTTAATAAAATGTGAAGGTGTATGAATCAAAAAATGGTCAGATAGTCCCTGATGAGCGAGCCGAGGCCGACAGTGGCAAGGAAAAACTCCCTGAGATGGCAGTAGGAAGAAACCTTGAGAGGAACCGGACTCAACAGGGAACCCATCCTCATCTGGGTGAAACAGAAAGCAGGAATGGATCTGCATTCATACTGTGTGTTAGGTGGCAGGCAGTTCAGTATAACAGTTGTTAATATGGAGTCTCGGTAGTTATTGGAGGCTCAGGTAGACTTGTAGGAAATTCCAGTCCTGAACTATCGAGCGACTGTAACCAAGTCCTATAAGTATCCGGATTTTAAAAATATCCCAATTCAATGTTAGAATTTCCTTCAATTTTGTTTACCATTTTAAACCTTTAAAAAAGGGTATTGATTAATTAAATGTAGATAGTACCTTATAACATTAGTTTTCTCACTTAAAAATCAAGCCTAGCATTTAAACAATGCAAAGTCACTTAAAATACAAGAGTTTAACATTTAACTTCAAATTAAAATTAAGTAAAAAACCCTACATTTTTTTGCCTAGCATTTAAACAATGCAAAGTCACTTAAAATACAAGAGTTTAACATTTAACTTCAAATTAAAATTAAGTAAAAAACCCTACATTTTTACTGAGCAGCGCATATCACTGTCATCCGTGATAATGATTATTTCTAAACAAACTTAGCAAAGAATTCACTCCTACCACATGGGATGAAAATGTGTAAATAGTTCA
The DNA here is from genome assembly GCA_011419295.1 of Clarias macrocephalus. Classification (NCBI taxonomy): domain Eukaryota; kingdom Metazoa; phylum Chordata; class Actinopteri; order Siluriformes; family Clariidae; genus Clarias; species Clarias macrocephalus. Next base: position 36,053 of record JAAGKR010007025.1, on the reverse strand, counting down.
GAGTGTGCCACCTGTGGGATTCCGCCTCAAATGCCTCCATATCTTTAAAGTCAGCTTGACAGAACTCGCAGGTCGAGTGGCTGTATAACGAGTGAGTTTGAGACTAGTTTGCTCAGAGTTTGGAGAAAAACACACATTAGACGCTTTTAACACAGGCAGTTTTAAATAACATAACGGCATAAAAATTGCCTTTCTGTTGCGCCAATCGGAAGCTTCTGCGCTCGGTACAGAATCGGTTATATCTGAGGATGATCACCGGTCACGGCAACTAAAAAAATCAGGCAATTCTCGTCACTGGCCAATTCACCAGATCTGGCCGATTCGCCGATCTGTGATAACTAAATGTTTTTTTTTTCCTCCCATCTTTAGCAGATGTAGCTCTTTATTTTATGTCGTGTGAAAAGATGGTCACAGGTCTTTGCACAAAAACTAAAGTCTGTGATTTTCCTCTACAGAGACAGCATGGCACTCCATCAGCTCTTTCAGCTCTCCTCGCTCTTCCGCTCAGCCGTGAGCGTGACCCTGCGCAGGAACCTCGGCATCTCTGCTGTCCTTTTTAACAAGACTAAAGAGCTGGACCCTGTACAGAAACTCTTTGTAGACAAAATCCGCGAGTACAACGTCAAGAGCAAGTGAGTATCAGTGAGCAGTTGCTCTTTTGTCGTATCCACATCGAATTCTTAAGACAAACCTGTCTCTATCTCTTTTTTTTTCTTACAGGAGCTCAGGTGGTGTTGTCGATGCTGGCCCCAGCTACCAGAAGAACATGACAGAAGAGGTAAACAAACTGCAAAGGTTATATGGAGGAGGTGACATGAATAAATTTCCAGACTTCAAATTCCCAGGTAAATGTCGGATCTACCGTGAGGTGTTGCAGTTGTGCTTTTGTAACGCTTTTCTATTAAACAACAGATCCAAACATGAGGATATCTGTACCCCGGACGAGTTTATATAATTTTCCCATCATTTAACTCTAGCTGTGGGTAAAGCAGGAGATTCTTTGTAGGGCACTAGGTGGGCAAAAGTGATTAAAAAGCAAATATGAAGGACACTAGGGGAAATAGAGCAAGCAAGAATGGCAGTACTTTAATGTTCATAAAAAATAGAGACGTTATCAGACAACACACTGTCAACTAGTTGAATTCTATGCTGTTTTTTTAGCTCACGAAATAGGCTGTATATAATAAATATAACTATTATATTTACTATTATTTTACTATTATTATACTAGTAAAGCTATTATAAATAGTAGTATTAGTAAAATATAAATTTTGTCATTAAATCAAAATGAAGCCAGTTTTGAATGGTCTCAGAGTTGAATTTAGTCTTCTGCGAGACAGGCAAAATTTTTTCCCTCTGTACATTTGAATGAAATACACATCTATAGCTTGTGTCAACTAAATTCCATAAATGTTATAAAGATATTCAGTTATAGAGTTCTGCTTTATTTTGGATATTAGGCCAAGGCTTATATATTATTCATTCATATAAATACATATTTATTATTATTCATATTTCTGTTACAATGAAATGTAAATATTTTCTTATGTTCATGAGCAGCTTTCTATGTACACCCCTATGTTTTTTTTTTTCTGTAAGTCTATAAACTAAGATGTTTTTGAATTAATGAATAAACTTAAACCTCAGTATGTTTCCCTCATGTTAAAAAATGTACTTGCATCATGGTTTGCAAAGTTATCTCTGGGGGTCATATTGGGCATTTTATCCTCCTTTAAAAAAATCAACAAGTCTGATTTAGCCAGAAGGATTTCGACTGACTCAATAACCCAAATCATACATTCTTTATTTCATTATACTTTCTGATTGAGCACAGTGTCACCACAAATCATTATGTATTGAGTCTACTTGCTTTCATATCGGTCAACTAAAACTTTTTTTGTTTTGTTTTGACAGAGCCCAAGCTGGAGGAGGTGACCAAGTGAACACCCCTCTGCCCAAACCTGAACGTGTCTGATGAGAAAAAATATTTAATAAATAACTTGGTTCAAATGTGTGTCGAATGTGTTTAATTTTTGTATCCATTCATCAAAATTGAAATAAAACTGGATTTAAAAAATGCCAGTTGCCCTCATGAAGGCTAAAATAATGACTTGCAGTACTGTAGCATTCAGCCTTTCCTAATGAGTCTCTAATATCATAGATTCAAAATGATTATTTTTATTTTATGGTTTTGATTTTTTTTTGTCACTGGTAAATTCTGCTCCAGTGCATTTTTATCGTAGGTCATACCCCATATTCAAGAAATATGGTCATCTGTACACTGGGGAAAGTGGAAACCATTTTCACAGGGAAATTTTTACCATTTCTATCTGTTGCAGAATCTTAAACATTTAAAGCACTTGATAAAGGAGCATAAAGGATATACTTTGAAGCAAAAGAAAAAGGTCATGTGGTCTGAAAAGTCCAGATTGGCCCTATTCCAAAATGATGGGTACATCAGGGTGAGAAGGGAAGTGCATGAAGAGATGCACCCATCATGCACTGTTCAAGACTGTGGAGGCAGTGTTATGATCTGCGGTTACTTCAGTTGCTCAGTTCTAGGCTCAGAAAAATGCTATGTGGCAATAAAACGGAGACCTGAATGACCAGGGTATCACATACACTGGATATCTAAATTAGAGAACAATTCTGAAATAATGTCATCTTCACTGCTCAACAATTGGAGGAGTTTTTGTCCTGTCTATACCATGCTACCAGAACACCTTTTCCACAAAATAACAGGCATTTCAACAAAAACCATTATTTTGCAGAAAACACACTGATCAAAATTAGATCACACTTCAGCTGTACATTACTATATAGAAGAGGAATAACGTCATAATCTGGTGTCCTTTCTGAGTCTCATTTCATCCTCATGTCTCAGATTTTCTTGTCCTAAATGTTGTAAGTGTTGTAAATGTTATGGTTTTCATGTAGCTTCAGAAATACTATGTGCACAGCTGATGAAATGTTGCATTATATTAATATTAATAATATTATCCTTATTCTTCAAGGGACTGTCAGTATTATAACTAGAAGCATGTTTAAAAAAAAGTTTTTAATACTGAGAAAATATACAGCAAATCATTCATGCATTTCAACCAAAACAGTTACTGTACAGTTAAAACGAAAAGGCACAGTTCCAAATACAAATACATAGTCTTAAATACATCAAATAAAGCATCGTTTCACTCATGGGAGGCATTCTAGGAAGCTCAATTCTTGGTTAGTGACAGATGTTTCAAGTGAGTTAATTTGCTAACCAGAGAATCTAGCATCCTGTTAATGCTCCATTTGCAAGGCACAAGTTCATAAATTCTGTGAAAGCTTTCTGTGAAAGTGTTTTAGGAAGGCTCATCCTTTTACAATAAAAAAAAAAAACAACAAAAAAAACAATAATAAACAGTTGCATATTTCATGTATGAAGATGTGTGTATGTTACAGCACATCCACCAGGGGGCAGTGGTTGCTCCATTTTCACTAACTGAGTTCCACACAACACTACCACACCAAGTCTTTTTTTTGTTTGTTTTCCTTTGAGGAGAGCTATCCTCATGACAAGTGTTCATGAAAGATTTTCGTTGTCTTGTTCACATCCACAGTGAGATACGCTGCAGTCTCCAGTTCCAGGCTCTGTGAATGCGGCACGGCCGGTGGATGTGACGAAGCCTTAAACGATCCCTACAGCATAAATGACTGTGTGTGTTTGAATTCCTGAACCTGTGGAAATCCAAAAGTACAAATGAAAGGGTTGCCAATTAACAAATAACAACAAATAATAAAAAGAAATGTGTATTGTACATTCTAGAAAAATTATACTCAATATAGTATTTAAAATAACATTAAATGTTAATTCATTTCAATATACTGTAGTATGACAGTATGTGATAAACTAAAAACGGGTCTTAAATTGTTGTTCTAAGAAATGCCAGAAGCGGTCTAATGGAAAGATGACCTCATATTTATAATGTAATATATCCATTATCTATACCACTCCCATCCTGTGTGAGTTCACAGGGGTTCCAGGAAACACTAGACGAGGTACCCTGGATGGGGTGCCAAGTCATAAAGGGCACAAGCCCACAAACATCTGTACACATCCAATCACATAATAATCTTACAAGTCAGACCACGATTTCTTTTGTATTATATTTGCAGTACATTCAAATTCAAGTTTATTTTTTTCTCTATCTTTTATACCATCACTATTTGCTCTTTCTAGGATTACAAGGCGACAGTGTTAACCTCTAACCGCTAAGCCACCGCGCCGCATTTTCCAGGATTAAACATACTGTATGCCATTAATGTCAATTTATAGCTCAGAGTTAATACTCACATTTTGCGAAGGAGGGCCATAACCAGCATGGGGGCTAAAGGGGAAATATAAACCATTTAACTTGAATATAAAAGAAAAAAATGTAAAACTGAAAAAAGTATTTTATCATATCTAAATGGTTGCTGAAATAATGGCAAATTCCATTTCTCTCTCTCATTCACTCATCGTCTATACCGTCTATATCCTGTATAGGGGGCCTGGAGCCTATCCCAGGAAACTTAGGGCACAAGGCAGGGTACACCGTGGACAGGGTGCCAAAACCTCACAGGGCACACACACACACACACACACACACACACACACACACACACACACACACACACACACACACTACGGGCAAGTTGGGAAGGCTAATTAGTCTAATCTGCATGTCTTTGGACTGTGGGAGGAAACCGGAGGAAACCCACCAAGCACGGAGAGAACCTGCAAACTCCATGCACACAGAGGCGGGAATCGAACCCGGACCCTGGAGGTGCAAGGCGACAGTGCCGCCAAGTTCCATTTCTTTTCTGCCTATTGTGTTTTTAAGCGATTGGTATCAGGTTCTTAGCGTTCTTTGGTCAGTGTTTATATAAAACTCTCTCTATATAAAACTGTTCTTGGCTTGTTGACAAATTGGTGCTTTTCATTTGTTCACTTTTATATTCCTCTGATTGTTCATTGTATTTTTTTTCCATTAGTCATTCTGTCTAACTCACATGTCCTCTGATCTGTTGAGGTTCTGGCTGCTGATGTGAGCCACTCCATGACACTGTTGGATCCAGAATGACCTGCAATAAGGGGCCATGTGGGGAACAGGTCAGAGGTTACAGGTCAGAGGTTACAGGTCAGAGGTAACACCGGGGCCAACAGCATGCTAATGTATTACAGGTAATGATTGTATGTCATTGTATGTCACAGTCCTGGCAGATGGAAAGCGCGAACACACGTCATGCTGCTACTAACAAGCCGTTATTCAAACGGACAGTTAAGTCTGTTTGTTTGTTCAGTCGCATTTTAGTGAACTTCCTCACACTCTAGTAAACAAATACAACTTCAATAAACAAACAAAAAAAAATCTGTATATATGAATAAACTCCTCAAACATTTAAAGTGTTAGTTAAAGTCTTTAGTTTGATACACGCACACACACACACACACACACACACGTGTACAAAAGCAGCCTCTCAGTCAAGCTCTCACCTTCCTCTGTGTCCTGTCATGAAGAGGTTAAGCCGCAACAATGAAAAGAAGAAAAAAACAAACATTTTCGTTCCATATGAATTAACCAAAATGTTCATTCAGTTACTTCTCACAATTACTCAACGTGTTTGTGGCATTTATCTAATTTGGATTAAAAGAAGGGGTTACACTGATTTACACAAACAGTATCTATATAAATAACATTTTGTTTGTACATTGGTCACTTTCAATGATATCTTTACTTTTCTACATTGCCGGACAAGTCCCCCAAAAAAATCTTTTAACTTACGGTTAAAGTAGCCATGTCTGTGTGCATAACACGCCCCGAGCGTGCATAACCCTATGATCAGGCACAAGATGACAATCCCGGCTACGATCGCCGAAACGTTGAGGTCATCTGGAAAAGAGCGGGACGAGGAAAGAGAACAAATCAGATGAAAAAAGACTGATGGGAGCATCATGGGTATGTATCTGTCTGAGCGTAGACACACACAGACGCAGACACTCACCGATCGTCATGTGATTTCCTACACAGCTCTTTGATTTTCCTACCCCGTTGTTGGCCTCACAGTGGTATAGTCCTGTGTCCGCTATGGTAACGGCATGAAATGTCTATTCGAAAAAAAAGAAAAAAAAGATCATAAATATGTTAGTAGCAAATACTGAGTATTTCCACCTGTTTATACTGAGTGATGTTTGGAAACGTCAGGGTCAAGTCAGGATGTCAGTGTGTCAGGATGAGAGGGTAGTCATGTCTCTTAAACTCAGTTTATCACTCAGGCTCTCTAAGGCTGTTTGGGTTTGTACCAGGCCATGTAAAAAAAACGGCAGAGCTGAGCAACGAGCCAGAGAAGGAGCTCTTCTTCTATGAGGTCACAATAGGGGAAAAAAAAAATTGGACATTTGAAGTAAGTGAAGTAAAAGTAGTTTAAAGTATGGAACAAAATGCCTCCAAGCGCTCGCCCTGTCATCTGGAGATCGCAGGTTCGATCCCTGGGTGATGCTGTAACCTCTTGCAGCCGGAGGTCTAGAGAGAGCTGATTGGCCGAGCTCTCTCAGAGGGGAGGGATGAGAGGTACTTGGTGCTCCCACATTAATCACGGCTCTACAGCCAATCAGGGGCGTCTGTGAGCTCACGCAAGCAGAAGGAGCGGATAGCGCTGTCCTCCGAGTGTGTGACTCCGCCCCCAACGGTGCGTGAGCGAGCAGTTCGAAAAAGAAGCGGTCAGCTGGAGTTAGTAGTAGTAGCCTTAATGTGGAGCCCCCTAGTGACGGGGAGAAATCGGACACGACTAAATTGGGGGGAAAATCGGGGAAACCCCATTAAAAAAATATTGAAAAAATGCATTATCTCAGAACTACTTATTCTAGAAACACTAGGGCATTGGTGGCACTGAGAGTGGCACATTAGTGGCACACCGTGTGTGAGGCCTGGGTTTGATTCCCAGCCAATGTACAAATTAATGTCCCAAATGCATTTCCTGTTCCTGGATAGAATGTGAGAGTTACATCAGGGAGGGGATCCCGTGCCAACCCATTAATGGAAGCAGCCGAAAGAACATTTATTTCAACTGGATCATTAACACACACACAAACACTTTTCAGGGAAACGACTGAGGCCTATGATAACAAAAAAAAAAATACAAGAATGTACCACTCACCAGAGTGCCCGTCTCCTTGTTGACGGAGTAAGTGGCGTTGGCATGAGGAGGCGGAAAGACTGGCTTCTTGTCTTTGTACCACGTGTACCTTGCAGGAGGAATACTGTGCTTGTCCTCACACTGCAGCACCACTACAGATCCGGTCAGCGCAGAGCTCGGGATCTCACAGGACGGAGTGTGTGGAGGTACTGCGGCACAGGAAGCAAAGCATAATGAACAAAGCAAGTATTTGAATAACATGAAAAACATGCAAGCTTCGTGGTTTATAATCGCAATCTGTAATTTGTGACGTGTATACAGTGTGTGAGTGAGAACATAGAGTCAAAACACAAATAGCACAACTAGGATCTCCTACCCAAGACGTTTAGAATGATAGTGGCCTCGCCCAGCGTGATTTCGTCACTGGAAGCGCTGACCTCACAGCGATATTCTCCAGCATCTGTCAGTCTGACTTTTTTAAATTTTATTGTTGCACCTTCAATCGTTGCACGTCCCACAAACGGTTCTGTGAAACGAAAGATGATTGATGATTGCAAGTCATCCCAAGTGTCCAATATATACCATACAGACGCCTGTATATGAGACCCTGGAAAACTGATTCAAACATAACTTTAGCTGCATTTTCACAGACTGGGTGCCATATGGGTGGCACGGTGGCTTAGTGGTTAGCACAGTCGCCTCGCCCCTCCAGGTTCCAGGTTCGATTCCTTCCTTGGGGTTTGTGTGCATGTAGTTTGCATGTTCTCCCCGTGCTTGGTGGATACCTCCCGCAGTCCAAAGACATGCAGATTAGGCTAACTGGTGTTCCCAAATTGCCCATGTTGTGTGATTTTGCATGTGTGTGTGCCCTGTGATGGATTGGCACCCGGTCCAGGGTGCACCCCACCTCGTGCCCTAAGTCTCCTGAGATAGGCTCCAGGCCCCCCATGACCCTGTAGACAGGATTAAGCGGTATAGATGATGAGTGTGTGAGAGTCACATACGTGAACCAAACTTATATGTTGTCTAAAAAGATCTGTATTAAGGGTTTAAGACCCAAACCTGTTGCCCCATGCATATAGCAAGATATATGGCATGTGTCCAAAGATCTAAAGTCCAGAGTCCTGACCGAAACCACACTGGACTTATCTTCGGGATTAACTGTTTTGCCTTTGGAGCCAGTGTGGCTGAATTTTCATGCGGTGTTTACTGGTGTACATCCACATCCATCTATCTATCCCAAAATCACATCATAGCAAAGCTTTCACTGGAAAGTGGAATCTTTAATAGACGAAGCAGGGGACTGAGGTAGCTCAGTGGTTAAGGCATTGGACTATGGTTTGGAAGGTCTCAGCTTCAAATCCCACCACTGCCAAGTTGTCTCTGTTGAGCCCTTAACCCTCAACTGCTCAGATGTGAAGCACAAATGTAAGTCGCTCTGGATAAGGGCGTCTGCCAAACGCCTACATGTAACGGGAACCAACTCCACATTAATGCTCATGTTTTAGTTATGGGATGTTCAGGGTCGGGTCTATCTCACAAATGAACAAAACATTGGGAAAATAACTGTACATCTGAAATGTTTATAACTCTACATAGAGGTATTTATAACCTTTGGTGTACTATTTCGACCTAATGGTCGGGTTATTGTCTATATAGCAGTACGGATTCACCTGTGAAGCTCCCGTTGTAGTAGACGAAGGAGGTGTCCTTGTCCTTTTTCTTCCACTCGATGCGAGGATTCTGATCTTTCTCTGTCTTAAAATCACAGGAAAGCGTGGCGGCTACAATGGAAAAAGAAATATGAAAAGATATTTTAAAAATATATAAATTAAAATAATCAATAATAATAATATTATTAATAATAATAATAATAATGATTGAATAGTGTTTTGTGTTACATTGTGTCTTATTCCTCACCTAAGTGTTCCTCCACTTTTACTGTGGGGTTGGAAGTGGTGACTGTGACAGGAGCAACAGAAGCACCTAAAAAACGCACAATCAGCTGAGTTTTATTCTTATTCTTATTCAAACGTAATGTTGGTTACGGTTGGCACACAAGGTGTTCAGACTATTCAAAATTCGCATTGAAAATAAAAACAAACCCAGTACCAAACCTGGGGTTCTGGGGTCATTTGTAGCTTTCTGAAGGTTGTTCCTACTTAGAAATATTGATAGGACAATCACAGATTAATCATATAATCAATGATCGATCGATTGGTTGATTTCCTGTGCATTTTAGGTGATCGATTAGGAAAAATGGTTTAAATAGTTAAAAATTCCTAAAAGATGAGGTTGCAAGAACTGATAATCAATTATGGAATGGTTACTGACTCCCTTTACTGCTCAGAAACCAATAAGGAAACACAATCTGTTGTATGTCCCAGTATATTTTTAAGGGTTCCCACAAAAGATTGATAGATTTTTATAATTTGTACTTAAATCCGGCTTCATGCCACACTTCCAGTAATGCTTTGGAGTCAGATCTATAGAAGAAATTACGCAGCCTTATTTATGAAACCCAAATGGAAGTCCCCTACTGTTCTACTGCTGTTGTCTAGAAGGTGAGGCTACCAAAAATATACCCAGATAAGACATAAATAGACATTCAAACATGGGTACTACGATGAACCAGCCGCGAGCAGGTTAGCTTTCCTAAAACTGAGTCAATAGCTGACTTCCTTTCAGGAACAGGAAACAGGTGTAGCCCTTCCTCCCTGCTGATTGGACTATGCATCACAGCCATTGTTCATCATCCTGTTCCTGCTCATAGGTCATTCCTCACATCATCGAGCCACCATACGCCATTCACTTACCATGCGTCACATTTACAGTATATTCCCATATGCTATTGTCCTGGATTTTAACAATAGACATGGGCACAAAGCAGCTTTCCAGAAATCTACATGGTGGCCTAAAAGTCTGGATCCACAGGCCAAGATATTTAGAGATCAGTTAAGAAAATGCTAAAATTAACACCCAGTGCGATTGTGTATAAGCTGAACACAAGAAAGCTGAGCATTTCTTAATGTGTTTTATAAGAGCTGATGTTGTTCCATGCAGAGATGATTTCCTCCTTCAGTGCAGTGATCTTGGGTCAAATGGCAAATGCCTATGCATCCAGCCTATTTTAATTCCGGAGAATAATTTATACATTTATATCAAATGATCAAGCAAGTAATTAAAAGTGCCTGGTTATAGTAAAGACACCTGAAGAGGAACCAGAATCAAAAGAGAACCTACCCACATCTACTTTATGTATATGACACAATAATAAATACCTCCCTTCTTTAAAGAAAATGCTTTATAGTAAAAAAAAAAAAAAAAAAGTGTAAACAGGAAATTCATGTTTGGTGGCACCAGCTATTAATATTTTCTAATTGACCTACTTTGTTTTATATCCCAGTGTTTGCCCCCTAAACCTAATAACTGGTTAGCAGCAACAACTGCAACAAGCACTTTCAACAAGGCCGTGGAGGAATTTTGTCCCACTCATCTTTCAATTGTTGTAATTCAGCCACATTGAAGGGTTTTCGAGCATGAACAGCCTTTTTAAGGTCATCTGACAGCATCTCAATTCAAAGGATTCAGGTCAGGATACTTTGACTAGGCCACTCCAAAGTCTTCATTTAGTTTTTCTTTAGCCACTCAGAAGTAGACTTGCTGGTGTGCTTTGGATCATCGTCCTGCTGCAGAACCCAAGTTCGCTTCGGCTTGAGGTCACAAACAGACGGCCAGACATTTTGGTACACAGCGGAAATTCATGGTTCCATTTATCACAGCAAGCAAAACAGCCCCAGTCCATCACACTACCACCACCATATTTTACTGTAGGTATGATGTTCTTTTTCTGAAATGAGGTGTTACTTTTACGCCACACATAATAGGGCACACAACTTCCAAAAAGTTTAACTTTTGTCTCGTCAGTCCACACAGTATTTTCCCAAAAGTCTTGGAGATCATCAAGATGTTTTCTGGCAAAACTGGAGTTTTGAATGTAGTTTAACCTTAACAATAAAAACCTTCATTTATAAACTGCACAATGTGTTTACTTGTGTTATCCTTGACTAATATTTACATTTATTTAATGATCTGAAACATTAAAGTGTGACAACATGCACAAAAAAAAAAATTAATTAAAAAAAATCTGGCAGGGGGGCAAATACTTTTTCACACCACTGTATATCACTTTAACCTGTATACAGGGTGGCGGGGGGCCTTGAGCATATCCTTAGGAGACTTTATATATATATATATATATATATATATATATATATATATATATATATATAAAACACCACTCTTGTCAAATTTAATTGTGAATAGAAAGGAATGTTCTAGGAGATCAAACACTCCTTCTTATGAGAATATAAGAAAGTGAACTGCAGGTGAGTCTGTGTAATGTGGATTTATGCAGCTGAGCTTATCGTCGTAGTACAAAACAGGACGTTATGATCACACTGAGCCCCAGCCTCTCTAATTAACTTTAGAGCACAAGAGTCATTGTTTACGAAACATTTCTGAAAGCTAATCAAAGGGAAAATATATGAAAGACATGAAAGACAAACAGAACCACTGATTGCCGCTTGTCTGATTCATTTCAGGAGAGAGCGGCTTCCTGCTAGGAAACTGTAAAAGTGCCCTTTTCGTGTCTGGCTATCAGTTGTTAAACTTCCGTAGAAGTAGAGGTTGAAACAATTCAAACGCATGTATCGTGTGCTGTTCCTGCCTCTGGTTTCATTATCATTTCCTTATTGCTATATTTGTTAATCCTATTCTGATCTTGTTCTAAGTGTCTTGGATGTTGATATTTGATGCTCTGGTCAACTTCTGAATACTTGGTCACCTGAGGGTCACTCATCAAAAAACAGTTTTCATGTTTGAGACAGATGTTTTGTCTATGTTAAAGCTACAGTTTTTTCCATGGAAACACTATACATGCTTGTGGTTTTGTGAGATTAACATGTTTCCAAGTTGAACATGTCAAGATCAAAGGAAGACTCGATTCGATTCAATATTTGCACATTGTGGTTTTCAATTTGTTACAATTCAGCAGCACTAATGCTTATTGTCTGACCTGTCTCAAGCAGTTATGTTAATTTTTAAAAACAATCAGTCTATGCAAGTCTTAGGTGGTGCAGTCCAGGGTCTGGGTTTGATTCCCATCTTGGTGTCTGTGTGGGTTTCCTCCGGGAACTCGTGTTTCCTCCAACAGTCCAAAGGCATGCAGGTTAGATTAACTGGCGTTCCCAAATTGCCCGTAGTGTGTCCTACCATTCGTAAAATGGGAATGAATGCAATAGTAATCACTATTGCACTCCACAGTCCCTAGCTGGACTACAGAGGTTCATTGATGGATGGATGGATGGATGGATGGATGGATGGAATATGAGTATTAAGGAGCTATAATAAATGTTAAGAACTACTTCAAGTATTTAATAATCACTGAAATCCAGAGTAATTTGTTCACTATACAAAGCGATAATCTTTTTTTTTCCGCCAAGCTTGTGCTACACACTCCAGTCCACTAGGTGGTGGTATTGCACAAAGTGTCCATGATTTTTGAAGAAGAAATGATAATCTTGATTATTTTGCAAGTACTTTGTGGAAGCTGGAAGCGCTTTTATATTTTCTTCAAAAATTGTGGGATATTTTTAAACAAATTAATCAATTGTAGGCTTTTTTTAAATTCATTTTATTTTTTTCATCACATTGTCAGTGATTTGTTAAAGATAAGGGAAGACCTTTGCTCATTTAGATCTTCAGACATGGGAAATTCTTTAGAATAGACGTCGAGACGGCTATTATAATGGACTTGTTTGTTGATGTCTTTAACAAGTTTAATTTGATAGGGTTGGTAAATATAAGGGTTGGCTGTAATATAAGAGGAATAAAACATTTTAGTGTGAGTTGGAAGTGTTACTGGAAGATAATTAACTTCAGGGTGTTGTGATGAAGCTAGTACTCGGATGGGCTACAACAGAACATACAGTAGCTTCCATTATGAAGTGAGTCTTCCGCTATACTTCGCAGGGCCAAAAGAAGATAAATGAGATAACTACACCAACTTATCTCTGGATCTGTGCGGTTGCTTGGGTGAACAACGGTCCTTTATTTTGGACCGATGTAGAACCAGTTTATATCACACTAGGCATAAACTGCGCTCCAACAGAGAAGCAAAACAGCTTGGAGGCAAAGTTGGACATCTTATCAACAGAGCTTTATGTCAGACATGGCCTTGCAGCCGGCATCTTATCATATCACTTCCCTTCTGTACTCTATTGTACAGAACCTGGGAGGATACAAAGAGGAGGAAAGCAAGAAATAGAGAAAGCTATTGTACAAAGCAATGGGGTGGATGGCAGCCGTTAACATGGACACTGTGACAAAAATGGAGATAAGAAGGTGATGAGGACAAGTGGGACATGCTGTCTTACACTTCCTCTTAACATTCCTGATGAAACTGCAACACACACTTTGAAATACTTATACATCCAGCATACAGTAGATGTTTACTCACTTTGAGTCCAAGTAACAAACAAAATGCTCCATAAAATATCAATAAATTAACATGTGTTAAATAAATACATTTTATTTATCTTTAATGATAATCAGGCGAAGTGTTATCTTTGCCAAGGTCCTGCTTCAACAAAAACCCCTGCATGAGCGTGGTATAGTGTACACTGCACTCTGAATGAGACGCCAGTGCATCATAGGGGAATCATGCAAACACACACTCATGTATGTTTTATCTAATCTAGTTCCTGGCATCGTTTCGGGACACAAACTTCGGAAAGTCCACTTGATGAGCAACATCACGATCAGGATCCCACCAGCAATCCTGGACCTCTGACATGGCAATGCTAAATCATTTACAAAGTTAGACGTATATGTGTTTGTGTGGGAAAATCTGTTAAGCATATCTATACTGTTACATCTTAAGTTCTGACGTGCCATAAATACATGTGCTACTGCTGTTTCTACATTTCGCGAATGGAAATCATTTCATGGCAAGTTATAAATGTTCTCATGTTAGTCACTTGGCAAGCGGTAAGAAAGAACGACAGAGAGGGAAGACAAAGGTTCTCTGTGTGCTTGTAATTCTGCACTTGTCAGAGGGAACAGCTGGCTCAAATGGGTGGCTGTGGTACAGAGAGCCCCACCTTTACACACACACACACACTCAGACAGCTAATAGTGCAATATTAGTTTGTCTATTTCACATATGTGCATCTGTATCTGTTTATGTGTTCGATATCATAACTTTTATATGACGAACTATTTCATGAGCATCACTGTTAAACTTGTTAACTACATAAAACAATCATAGATATTGATCAAACATCTATACAAAGTCGCAGAACAGATGGACACGTGCTGTACTGTACATATGAACTCGTGTGAACTCGGATAAATTAGAACTCAACTTTATCTGACATGGTTTACACATACACACATACATATACACAACATGCATATACAGGCACCACTGTTTCCTGGTTACACTCTGCCCACTTACACATCTGGTACTACAATTTGGCGTTACAGTGCTTATCTCCTATAGCATAAAGATGCGTGCTGTTCTTTATTACAGAAAGAAGTATGCTTTTGCATTTGCAATTTAATACGACCATCAATTTCTGTACTGTTTCTTTTTTTTAAGTTGCTGTAAGAATCAGTGCAAATGATCCTTCACATGGTAAATCTTTACAAAGACTGGCCACCAGCTATTCATTTCCTGATTAACTATTGTTTTTTATTTATTTATTTATTGATAAACTGTTTGTGGAATAAACTTTTTTTTTTTTTTTTACAAATATTTAGTTATGAGTTCTGTTAGAGATCAATCAGTGTATTGATCAAATTATTGCAAAAATGTCTTTCCTTCAGCAATTCAAATAGCACTGAATATGATATTGTCACATGGTTCAGTTCAACTTTTTCTATAGGTTGATTAAAAGCATTTAAATATTAAACATTGATGAAATAATTTGACAACAAAGAAATCATTCCATAACAAATAAATGCTTTTAATCAGCTTCGAGAAAAAGTTGTACTGAAGTATTTGACAATATCATATTAGATAAAATGTTTAAGTAAAATATTACTGAAAAAAAAAAAATATATATATATATATATATATATATATGTTTTATGAAGAATCTTTAAAAAACATTTTTAAAAAGTATATATATATATATATATATATATATATATATATATTTTTTTTTTTTAAGTATCATTTCTTTCTTTCTTTATTTTATTTTTTATAATTATATGTCATTATCTGAAATACATATTAAAGGGCAAACCAGCATATCATTGCATTACATTTAATCCAGAGTGTGCTGATATTCTGAGCAGGTTACACTAAACCTCCAGGTTCATTAGATTGTAAAAGCTTTGTGAAGAGTCAGTTTACTTACTGTGCATTAACAGCAGGAGAAACACTGGCGGGAAAACTGCAATCTTCATATTATCCTGATTTAAATCTCCCTTTCCGAACCACTGTGTTAGATCATAGAGCTTAGCAATAGAACCAGAGTGTGTCCGAGTGTTTCTAATGTTTTCCTTTCTCCAGACAGGTGTGTGTGTGTGTGTGTGTACACCAGACAAATCCTTCTAATCCAAGGCACGACTTGCACTTTCTCCTCTCTTCTGTCCCAGCGCTCTGAGACGCTCGTATATGGTGGTACGCCAATGGGGTCAACACACCAACAACGTGTATATGTGTATGTGTAAGTGTATATACAACTTATAAATGATGTGAGTTATATGGGACAGGTTTTTAGTTTCTATTTCTGGTGCTCCTTTACAGTTTTTTTGTTTGTTTGTTTGTTTGTTTTATTTGTGAGTTATTTATGTTTATGTATCATTTGTCTGCTGCTCTGTTAATCCTTCCTTGTTTTGGTTTGCTGTGTTGTGCAAAATAAAATTAAATGTAATTAAAAACAGCAAAAGAAAAAAAAAGTACTTATAAATGTCATGGTAACCAAGTCCATAATTTACTACAGAATTCCCTTCCATTCTTACGAATTTTTGCCTTAAGAAGAGAAATTTTGCAAAACAAGAATTTGCATGGCCATACGAACAAACTGGGAAGTAAGTTCACAAATTTTACAGTTTTTTTTTGTTGTTGTTAGAGAAAGCTGTTTTGAAAGGCTCAACCAACAATACCAACTTTGCCTCCAGCAGCATTCAAAAGCTTTGATCTATTTATTATTTTAATTTTTTTTTTTTTGCACTTTTTTATTTTGAATATAGTGGTACCCTATACTGTAGGAAATAATGTTAATCCAGATAATTTGTTCCAGCCACCCAAAAATATTACCAATATTACCAATCTTCAACACTATAATTTTTGCATATAAAAACAAATAAAACATTTTGTTAAATATTAAATAAATAAACATTAAACCTCACTTGACCTTATATAGCAGAACAAAACTTTTTCCGTTTTCTTCTTGCTACCGTCCTTTCTAACATTCTTGGGACCCATGGTGCTATGTTGCTTCACTTGGCTTTCCACTGGTGCAAACAGGTTTTTGAACGAACCCCCCCCCCCCCCCCCCTTGTATGCCAAAAAAAGGTTTGAATGCAAATTTCTTGCAGAATTACAGTTCTTAAGACAATCTGTCAAAAATCTGTAAGTTTCTATGCCGAGCTGCCACTGTATAGCAAATTAAATTCATATACAGAGGTTTTTACAGGGCTGTTCTTCATGTGTCCAGATATGCTATAAGTGTACAAGGGATTGCTTTGTGATTTTTTGACCCTCTTGGTTTACCAGAAGCCTCATCTCATCCCTGTTTGGAGTTTAGTTTCTGAGGAAGGAAAGAGTGAAGCCAGAAGGAAGAGAGAGACTTAATTTTCATTAAACTTAGCCTTTGTATTCCCTTAAAACATCTGGAAGTCACATTTATTTAAGAGAACAATCATTTGTGTGTGTGTGTGTGTGTGTGTGTGTGTGTGTGTGTGTGTGTGTGTGTGTGTGCGTGCGCGCGCGTGTGTTATACATCACATCATCACCTCCATGTGGTTCTTCCCCACCTGTTGCCAGTTGGGAGCACACAATTGTATAGGATAACTTTGTATGCTGGAGTATGATTTCCCTTTTACTCTAAACCTGTTCCTGCATGGCAGTGTGTCTGTTCACATGAAGTCTAAAGTGTGTTACTGTAAGTTTGGAGTAGACAAAGCGTCCTGCATAGAGACCTGAGATCAACCCTACTGAACAACTTTAGGATGAACTGCACCCCAGACCTCCTCATCCAACATCAGTGTGTGAACTCACTACCGCTCTTGTAATCTCAACATCCAATTTTAATAGAAAGAGTGGAGGCTATTATAACAGTGAAGTGGAAAATGACATGTTCAAGGAGAAAATATGGCTGTGACATATCAGGTGCTTACACTTGTAGTGGTGTATGAGCCTTTATGCATGCAGGTCCTTGTGACTGCTGGCATGGTGGAGCACTGAGCCACCACACAGCTCTAGGACTCAGTCCTGAGCTCATGTTGTTGTCAGTGAAAAGTTTTACATGTTCTTTCTACGTTCCTTTGGATTGTCACCTAGTTCTCTGGTTCCCTCCAATTTTCCAGGTGGACTTTCTTTGCTAAATTGCCCCAAGTGAATGAGTGTGAACATAGATGCAAGATGTCCTGAACTGACCTCAGTTCTAAGGTGAATTCTCCTGCCTTGTTCCTGAGATTGACAGCTCAACTAGAATACAGTTAAATGAATGAAAGGTCTTTCAATTGGACACCTGGATGTTTCACATACTGTATATATATATATAACAGTCTTTATATGATGTTGGCAAGCCACCATTTTTCCTTTTTTTTTTTTTTGTTGCTGGAGGATGCTGGTTCTAAACACACTCTGTATATTCTCTATATAAAAAGTCTTTTAAGAAGAAAAGTAAATCCATCCACGCATCTAGGAACCTCTGTAGTCCATCTGGGGACCATGAAGACCAATGGTGACCCCAACATTCACACAGTACGGGAACGCCAACAATCCTGATCTGCATGTCTTTGGACTGTGGGAGGAAACCGGAGTACGCAGAGGAAACCCACCAAGCACAGGGAGAACATGCAAACCCCATGCACACAGACCCCACGGTGGGAATCGAACCAAGACCCTGGAGGTGCAAGGCGACAGTGCCTATTTCCATTAGATCTCACCACTTCACACAAATATTAAAGTGTAATTACAAATTACAGTTGTATTACTTGCACATTCATAATGAGATACTCCAAATAAAGCATACGTGCAAATCTATATCCCGCATGCCAGTGCACTTTGAGTGGAAATTGGTAGCCCTTGGATGGATTCTCAGGAATTTTGAAACTCTCCAAAGTTGCCCTTGAACCACATTTATCCAAATGTAACTACAAATGGCTGAGGAGGGAAACTACTGCCAGGTGCATCAAACTAAAACTAAAAAAAAAGTGGATTTTGTGTGTTTATGCTACAATGACATGAAATACAAAACAGAACTTAAGTTGTTCATCTGTCCTACATGGAGCTGGAAATCTTTAGGGATTCACGTATAAACGAGGGGTTCCTTAAGGAACTATATACAGTATTTGTAAAGAACCGTTGCAATAAGGTTCCTGGAGGCACTTATAAAGTTTAGTCAAGAAAGCAATCTAAAGCACCTTTACATATTTCTCTTGACCCTTTTTATTACTGAATGTAATTATTATCTATTTTGAATACTTCTAATTAAACTATTTGATTTATTGCTTAACATTTGTTTGGTATTTGGATGGAAAGATTAATGCCGGGAATGCGTTGGCATCGCGAAGGCATTAACACTGTTGGTCTTTATGGGCCACGGGTCAAACATCTCTACTGGCTCGACAACATGCAGCAGGCAGCGTGTTTTTCTTCAGGGCAGGCCCAAAGTATCACTTTTCACCCTCGGTTGTGGTCTAAAGTTTGAGTAAAAACAACAGCTGGCAGTCTAACCTCCAACGCTTCAAATGCTTTCACAGTGGATGAAATTCACAAAGGAATCACAGCGACTATAAAGTTTGTTATCGATACACAGGCGGAAATTACGGCACATAGCGGCTGAGCGGGAGACAAATTACCATATGACAGGGTTATATACTATGAAAAATTAGCAGATAATTATGTTGTAAGTTCTGAGTGCCGGCAACCTTATTTCATTTGAGCCGAGTTGTAACATTGAACAAATGTTAGGCCAAAAGAATGGAGTAGCGCCTATATACAATACAAGCGCAATAGAAAAATAATAATCCAAAGAGAAACATAAAATGGCACTTAAGGCATACTGAGATTTTTTACTCTTTCGAAAACTAGCCATACTGGTTTAAACCAGGATGGATCGGAATAATTGTGGAATCGCAACTTGTCAACGGCACAGGCATTTAAATCCCGCCACCTGTCCCCCCGCGCGACAGTTGCTGAAAGCCTGACGGTCACACAACAAGGCCTTTGTCTCGGTTCAGCCGGAGTGCTGACCACCGACTTCGCCTGCGTACGCACACACTCTCACTTTTGCACACACATCTCCATCTGACTAGACAAGGCCAGACACGCAATACAGTAACACACCCTACTCGTGCACATGCACACATGCAAACACACACTCCACATCATGAGACATTCCTCTAGAGCTTTAAAACCCAACAGATGCAGAGGTGGGTCATGTCATGTGATCTCACAGACTCGCTGGGCAACAGATCTGTCTGTCGAAAAACTATGCCTAGATTTCTTGTTAATGGTAAGTTGACGTATATCTAATAAATCACACCAGGTCTTTTTAACATCATTTCATCTCCTTAACCAGACAGGAACTTTGGCACTTTGTCCTGCTTACTCTAAATAACCCTATTATAATTCAAGACTAGGGGCAGCAGCTGCGTTTACATATAATTTAATAAAACGTCATTATTAAATGTTTTTTTTTACTCGAAATCTGTAAATGAAACTTCAAGTCCCAATCTCATGATTTAAGGTATAGAACTCATCACACAGCACAAGAACATTTCCAAGAACATTTAAGCAACAGGAAATACTTTGTACTGTTTTTTTGTTGTTGTTGTTGTTGTTGTTGTTGTTGTTTTTTCAATTGTTGGAAAGTTAAACTACTTCCCTTCTCACCCTGCACACGCATCCACCTGGAATAGGGTAAATTTGTACTCATCAAAAACTCATTTTCCATTGCTTCATAGTCCAATTTTAAAAAATGCTGTGCCTTTTCTTTCCGATTAGTCTCACTAAAAAATGGTTTTCTTACGGCTACACAGCTGTTTAGTCCCAATCTCATGATTGTGTGTGCATGGAAATGCTCTTACTTTCACTATTAAGCATAGGTATGGATTTTACTCCTGATTGTTTCGATCATGCAACTTGCCAATAACTAGATCCTCCTGAAATATCGACTAGTTTGTGTACTGCATATATACAACTTTTTCTTCTACAGTACATCTCCAGCTCTCTAAATAGGTTTACCCTGAGCTTACAGTCTCCTTTATTTATTATTCGCCGTGTCTCATTATAGTGACAGAACACACTGAGGTCAGAGGTGACTATATCCCCTGGTTCGCCCAGCTAACAGGCCAGCTTGTCTCAACCTCACCTCACCTCTTCTCCCTCTCTCTACACAATCCAACCTCTTAATCCTGAAATAAAGCCGGTAAAGATGCTCTGAAACTTCTTTTAGCGAGAGGTCAGACCTGAGGAGGGTCAAACACTGAGAGAATCTGAAGCTCAAACACGAGTCTTGTTGTGGTGTCACATCTTGGGCAAATTTAGTTCTCAGAGATGACTCATCCTTTCTGTAGTCTCATATTTTAAATGTCTGACATAATTTAGCTTCAAGTATCTTTTTTTTTCCTGATCTTTTTTTAGGACAAGGAACCTGTTTGTGGTAATCTCATGTGTTACAGATGCAGGAGATACAGTACGAGCTCATATTGGAAACCTGCGCTAACGACCTTCCCAACAGCTGCTTATAGACACATGCCTTAAAGCTGCATAGAGAGTGTATAGAGAAGCCCCATTTTCAGGCATGAGATACGTTTGACAACCACTGAGGGGCAAAAGCTACAGTAGCAGTGTGTAGCAAAGGAATCAACCAAACTAGAGTCTGAAAAAGTCCAGGATGGACATGCTGAACAGCTAAAGCAATCATTTGATCTGTTGCTTTGTGGCAAAAAGATCCTACATCGTAGGTATGACATTATATACCAGTGAACTGGTGACATGATCATGGGCTTCAAGGCATGTGGAGACCAAAGACAAGCCTGTCTCTTCTTGTCCCACAGAAATGGAGCACAAATTGCTGGGAAAAAAAATGCTGGCTATGATAGAAATATATCAGAACACTGAGTGAACTACAGCCTGGGCTTCGCAGGGAGTTCAAAGGGTTCAAGGTTGTTGATCTGGCCTCCAAATTCCCCACATCTCAATCCAATCACACGCCCATGGGATGTCCTGGACAAACAAATCTGATCCATGGATGCCCCACCCCAACTCCCAGTACTCGAAGGATCTGCCACTAACGTCACACCTCATAAACATACTAGGGAAACATACTATAAATCCTAGGTGGTTTTGATGTTATGGCAGATCAGTGTATATACTGTAGAATAGCCTGTAACTATTTGTGTACTTTCACACTTTAAATGTTGCCATCAGGATGTGTATTTCACTCACAAATCTTTGGCCTTTACTGATTAGTCATGATAGATTTGTCCTCTGTGAAATATATAACATCAGCCAGAACATCACAACTATAAAAAAATTAAAAAAAATAAAAACTGGTGACAGGATCGTGGGCACCATCTGGTCTGAGCTCAATGTAGCCTGTCAAATATTTTTTCCACAAGTGTGGAATGGCATACCAGAGAAAATAATATTCCAAAATCTTATATCTGGCAACTTTCAATAAATACGCCAAAATTCCACTAGTGTACGTTTTATTCAACAATATACAGAAACAGTATTTTGTATGCATATGATTGGTTGCAGGTCAGGGTTGGGAAGATGGAGGAATGGTTTTGGGAGATGAGGGTGTGGTCACAGAGTTACTGGCAGCAGATGAGGGAATCTGCACCTGTAAGAAGGACAAGTTGACAGATGTTACATTTAACACATCGCAGTACAATGATGTGGAATGATCAAAAGCACCAGTTTAGTCAAGTCTTACCAATTTCTCAGCTCTTTTCCTCAGCTTTTTCCACACTGTGTGATGAGCCTGGAGGAAAAAATAAAAATAAGAAGCAGCTCTGCTCAATCTAATCCTTTTAAACTTTATAATAATGTTTGAAACACAGTTTAGATGACTTATGTCACATCCAGTAGTTTAAGAAAGCGAAAACAGTTACTGTTTTCACGAATATAGGTTTGTGTAACGCTACAACGGAGGTCTCAAAACTGTTTTCATGATGTAATCATGTATACTGTACAGTTAGCAAAACTAAACTACTTCGGGGTCCATATTATTGTTCAGTTAATACGCATGTACCATTGTACTTTCTGCAGAGGTGGGAAAGTACATAAATCCTCCACTTGAGTGAAAGTAGAGATTCCCAAGAGCAAATATTACTCAAGTAAAGTCCTTCATTTACATGTGTACTTTTCTCACCTTGACATTTACTTAAGTATCAAACGTACAGGTCTAATATTAGCGCAATGTGGCCTTTTTCATAGTTAGTTAGTTAAACTCTCTTTCTTTCTCTCCGTATCTGCTTTGCAATTGTGAACATGCTGTTTTCATCACTTTCTACAACCAGTTCCGCTTCTAATTTCAAACATTACCAGTAACTGTTGAGTTATTAAATGATTCTAGAAGAAAACACAAGTCATGCAATTACACCTAACAGCCAGCAGGTGGCTTCAAATACTACACACCACTGTAGTTATGTAACGCAACACCATGAAGAAATGTAGTTAAGTAGGGGTACACATAGTTGCTGTAGTATGAAGTGGAATGAAAGTAATAAGGATCCTCTAGTAAAACTACTCAAGTAAAGTACTGATATGTGAAATATCTTCTTAAATAAAGTAACAAAGTAGATGCACTCCGTTACCTCCCACCTCAGAATTTCTGTGCATGATGCATGCCTTAATATTGCAAGCAATAAATAATATGTCGATTATTTTGAAGAATGACTCATGAATTCTGTTAATTTTTTACTTTTTAGACATGTTCTTTACTCTTTCCCAAACAAACAGCTTGAGTGTTATTACTGTACCGTGAGGTTCAGGGGAAGTGAGAGTCCCTGTGCTCGGCGCCGTAAACCCCACTGTCCTTCCCCCAGTGTATGCAGTGCTGTTACTTCATATTGAGAGCACAGACCTGTTCTGGCCACCAGGAGGCCCTCTGACAGACTTACATGCTCCCCACACCTGAAAACAAAAACAATGTTTTTACACATATGTTCTGTGCTTACATAAAATAGTTTTGTGAAATTATCTACATGTGTTTTCAATTAGTTGATATTTATTTTTGACCATAGATCCAGGATTGTCTAGTGGGTGATGTGTAGTTGTGTTGTGCGTATTGTTTGTACTCACCTGTACAATGACACTGAGCCACTGGGGCAATTAGCAGCCATTTCTTCCACCTCCTCTTGTTTACATCTGCATTATGAAATTTAAAAAATTTTGAAATATTATTGTTAGCTTAATGCCATGCCAAGTTACACACTATCTAAATTAGGACTGGTTCTTCCATTCCTCAATAACTATCCTGTGTACAAGAGCTGTTCACTTTTGATTGTGCAGAATAACAGAACACAGTTACGAGAGTAAAAACTCCATTTATTTCATTATATAATCCCGTGATACACTAATGCACTTATCCCCGTGTTTTGATTGCATCAAGGTAGAAAGTTTTCTCAGTACCCCAGAGCCATGACCATTGACTTGAACTAGTATTAGTAATACATACCTTCTTTTTAACTTAACCGCTGTTCAGTCAGAAAGGAAAAGGTACCTGCTATGGGAGAAGATCTCCAACGCTACAGGGGGCGTCACCTCCAGAGGCTCCCAGGGTAAATCTTTAAGCATGAGCTGATGAGCTTCACGAGTTAATGAGCGCAGACTTTCCTGCGGGGCAATCAGAAAAAATAAAATAAAATCAGGTTTCATTATTAATCCATAACAGCTAAGTGGAAGGGATTTCCTAGTGAAGCTGTGAGAGTTTACTATGAATGTCATTCCCACTTGCATTGACCCAACTGAAACACTGTCCAATTTAGTGTTGGAGGTTTCATGTCTAAATTTGACTGGTGGCCAATCTTCATTGATTGCACATTCCACCAGTAAGAGCAGAGGTTTAATTAGCAGAGTAATAGCAGTTTTGCTTAAAATATTGCAATGCACACAACATTATAGGTGACATAAAAGAGGACAAATTGTTGGTGGCGCATCATACCACCAAGAAGGACGAACCACATCCAACAGGAGTAACTGTGGACGCAAGAGGAAGCTGTCTAAAAGGGATGTCCGCGTGCTAACCCAGATTGTATCCAAAAAAAAAAAAAAAAACATAAAACCACAGCTGCCCAACTCACTGCAGAATTAAATGCGCACCTCAACTCTCCTGTTTCCACTAAAACTGTTTGTCGGGAGCTCCACAGGTTCAATATACATAGCCGGGATGCTATAGCCAAACCTTTGATCACTCGTGCCAATGCCAAATGTCATTACAATAGTGCCAGTAGCGAAAATCTTGGGCATGTGAAATATACATGTATTGTTCTCTGATGAGTCCACCTTCACTGACTTTCCCCATATCTGGGAGAGTTACAGTGTGGAGAAGCCCCAAAGAAGCGTACAACCCAGACTGTTGCATGTCCAGAGTGAAGCCTGGGGGTGGATCAGTGATGCTTTGCTTTGGGCTGCAATATCATGCCATTCCCGAGGCTCAATAATTGTGCTAGATGGGCGCGTCACTGCCAAGGACTACCATACCATTCTGGAGGACCATGTGCAACCAATGGATCAAACATTGTATCCTGAATGCGGTGCCATATATCAGGATGATAATGCACCAATACAAACAGCAAGACTGGTGACAGAGTGGTTTGATGAAGATGAAAGTGAAGTTGAACATCTCCCACAGCCTGCACAGTCACCAGATCTAAATATTATTGAGACACTTTGGGGTGTTTCGGAGAAGCGAGTCAGGAAATGTTTTTCTCCACCAGCATCACGTAGTGACCTGAACACAAGAAGCAAGAAGAACGGCTCAAAATCCCTCTGGCCACTGTGCAGGACTTGTATCCGTCATTCCCAAGACGAATCGATGCTGTATTGGCCACAAAAGGAGGCCCTACACCATACTAATGAATTATTGTGGTCTAAAACCAGGCGTTTTAGTTTATTGTCCAACTTCTGTAAGTTTATATTAATAGAAGCCTTATTGTTTGAAATTCCCATCAAACAAAATGGCATTAAGCTAAAGTGAATGACTTCATTACCTCAGATGGGGTCCAGGAGTCTAGCTGAGGATCCAGCACCACGTCACAGCAGAAGGCACCAGAGGTCACTAAAGACAGCAAAACAGTAAAGAAAGCATTAAAGCCGGTAATAACATCTGGCACATAATCCTTGTTTACGTATGTTACATTATAAGACATTTAATTTGCCTATAACAAAGAAATATATTCTAAATATCCTGATATATATATATAGTCCAAAATTATTGGCGCCCATTTATTGGCACTAAACTTATTTATGACACACTTAATAGACCAAATATACTTTAACATTCATTCAACATATTGTACATAATTACAAACATAAAACATTTCTTTTTGTTGTATTTTGCCACATACTGTAGGCTTTTGAGAGAATTTTACACAAATCACTTTAGCCCATCATCTTGAAGGATGCCATTAATTCTGGAACTAACACACTTAGTTGGTGCAACTAAGAAAAATGTAAAACAGAAAAAGGAACTAAAAGGTTGTGTAGGTTGGAGTTATTTGTCGACACATTAAAGCCCTTGTCTGTTTGCTGTATGCAATATGTTTAAGCCTTTTATGTCTTTGCGATGTACCAGGAACTTCAGGAATCTTCAGCAGCTCCACACTGTACTGCTCCTTAAAGGCGTTGTCAAGCACTTGGCCCAGCAAGGCTGCACAGGAGCGCCAATACGCCTAAAACACAAAGAATATCAATAACGCAAATGCAAAAATGCAACAACAAAAAAAATCCATTGCTGCATCTCAGTGATTCGGTCGTTTTATATGTCAGTAGAGTTTGAGTACCTGGTTAACGAGCTGAGGATTGGCATCTTTAAATGTGAGCAGTGTGAGCGAGCATGAGCGAGTGAGCGGGCGATGCATGTGCCACGGCTCTCCGTCCACCAAGGCGAGAGCAGCACTTGTTACGTGCCACTCGGTCAAATCTGAATGAAGAGATGAAAGGAAAATGAAGGAATCACAAAACAGCAAACACTAGATTGAATTAAAGTCTGTGGAATAATTTATTTCAGTGTTTCTTTTTTTATTTTTTATTTTTTTAAGTAAAGCTGTACATTTCTTGCAAGTACACTACCAACAGTGTGAGAAAAGCCCTAAACTGTTCTATGTGCCACAGCACTGTGCTCCTTGTCGTTATCATCAAGATGAACATATTCCAACTCATGCAGCATCCAAAACTACATCTATTCCAGAGTGAAAAAATTCTCAATTACAGGAAGTCCCACGAATATTTTATTCTATACATTTTATTTTATATTTGATACCCAGGTCCTGATTTTTCCATTGGAACTTGGCAACACTTAATATTCTATGTGCTTTTTCGTGCACAAAGTGGAAATTCTGTATTTTGTATACCTTTGGTTCATTGAACACAAACTGTAACCAAATACATTTAATCTGACCTTTTTGGGACACCATGTCAGATATCACTGTGAAAGGATGCGGCCAAAAGGCTCCAAAAAATTACATTTATTTTTTTTATTTATTACTTTTATCATTTCGTGAAATTTTCTGCACTACTTGTTCAGGAAACCATCAATAGATTTCCCTGTAAACCTTTAAATAATATTATTTACCTTCTTGACTTGACTAGTCTTAAGTAAAGAAGCAGCCACGTTAACAAAAATTACTGCACAACCCTACATATTCCTACAAATGTCTAAACACATTACAGCTAGCGCTATTTAAAATAAAACAAGACAATGACATTTAAAACACAAGAGATGAAGAAACATTGCAATGTAGGAGATTGAGAGTTTAAATCTTTATAATCCCTCACAATTATGTGGTCAGCAGTCAAGAGTGCTTAAGATAGTGGGGGAGAGAGATGGCATCACTGTTCACAGTAGCATCGGCTAATCATGGGCTCATGTTTGGAAGAGGGAGGTTAGCGCTTTACTACAAACATGCAGCATGAGCAGAATATAAAAATGTGCTCTGGTAGAATATGTGTGTCTCAGATGAGATTAGGTTAGGGTTGTCTGATAGGAAAGATCATGCTAGAGGGTTAGCAATGACAGGTGACCAAACAATGGTGAGAAAAAGTCTATACTCCAGCTGAGAGACGATCATGTGCATCTGATATACTGTACAATAAGATGAAATCCATTACACCTGTGGATACACCCTTTTTTTCATCCATTAATGGCTGCAGGTTTCCATCCCAGCCCAATACCTAACCGCCACTTATAGCCAACACTCACATGAGGAGAACTTATTAAAGAAATACAGTTATTTAACAAACATTATTGTCGCTGTGTACAGTCATCAGTTCATTTTACTCACGTCTTGTACAGCTATATGGCGTGGACACGCCCTTGTTCATCACCAGGAGCGTTCCCTGCAGCCCTGGGGCTTCCATGTTCACCTCGATCTTCTCAACGCGAGGATACAGTGAGCGCTGACGAGCTTGCTCTTTGGAGAACAGGGTACTACGCCAAGTGCGCAGTTCAGAGGCAGAAAGACGCTCAGCTGCCACACTCGATGCCAAACCTGGAACAAATCAAAATACACACACACGTAAACTAACAGTCGGTCTACATATAATTTCATCATGGTTTTGCGAAATATTATTTGCACTTTGCTGCATACTGTATATCAATGTTTTTTTGTTTACATAATCAAAACATTGCAAGAAAAGGAAATAAAGTGCAAGTATTCTGTAGTAATACAGTGTTGTGTTTCAACCTTAAATTGTTTCGTGATTCTTTATTGTGATTCACTATACAAGTGTTTCGAAATTAAAGCAAACCGTGCAGTCCATCTCAAATTATAACTTAAATTACAATTTTAGTGCGGGCTAAAAAAGAAATTATTGAATGAATATTCTCTAATAATAATAATAATAATAATTAATAAATCATCATCATAAAAAAAGCTATAGACCACAGTCTATTACATCATAAGTAATAAATATATAAATATTTATAAATACTGAAAAATGTAAACATTCTACTCAACAGGGGATGAAATTTGTATAAAAATACAGACTGTAGTTGATGTAGTTTTAGATGATGAATTTTGATAGATTTGTTCTATTTATGTACAGTATGTGATTGTATCGAATTGTGAGCACCATGTCATTGATCGAATCATATCAAAACAAAAGCATAATGTCCCATTTCCCTAGAACAAATGACTTCAAATAACTGACTAATCGTTTTACCCTGTCTCGTGCAAACACACTAAATCGTTTGGATAAAAAAATAAATAAATAAATACTTCGGGAGCTTTTCCTTGTCACCATCCGCTCCGTGTTGCTCAATAGCATTATAAACCTACATTTGGGTATCCACATGCAGGTTTAGAATACACACTGATCAGCCATTCCATTATGACCACCTGCCAAATATTGCATAGGTCCCTCTTTTACCACCATAACAGTGGGTTCTGACTCCTTTCTATCACAACCAGCATTAATATCATCATCAATTTGATCTACACTAGCGCTTTTATTGGATCAGACTACACAAGCCAACCTTCACTCCCCATGTGCATTAGTGAGCCTTGGCCACTCTTGACCCTATCAGCTGACAGGGTTTTCCTTGCTTGGATCACTTTTTGGTAATCCTGAAGACTGCAGACCAGGAACATCCTACAAGACCTGCAGTTTTAGACTTGCTCTGACCCAGTCCTATAACCATCACAATTTGTCCCTTATCAAAGTCACTCAAATCCTTATTTTTTAAACACATTGACTCAATTTTAAACAAGTGGTCATAATGTTATGGCTGATCAGTGTGTGTGTGTACATTATATATATATATACATATATACATACATACATATATATATATATATATATATATATATATATATATATATATATATATATATATATATGTGTGTGTATGGTTTATTATATATGTCTATTGTTAGAAGCAGTATATAAACTAAGCTGAATTAAATATGAGGTTTGTATCACTCAGGTTGGAGATGCTGTTTAACTACAGCCAAGGTCAGCAGCGTTACTATAGGAACTGGATTAAAGAGACAAACTTACGACTCTGCACTATTTGACAAACTCTCCGACACGCCATGTTGTTCCTGCTTCAAACACACACTGACTAAATAAAATAAAAATATTTATACCCTCCTCTCTAAATAACTTAATTAATTACTGCGCACAGCACACTCCATGCTCTGACACCCGCTGTGTGTTCATTATAACAAGCCCGTGTTCAAACTAGGAACCACAAAAATAGGTTCCGCTTCAATATCAGCGTTACACCGTGTAATAGTAATGGGGAAGTTTGAATCATTTTAGTGACTCGGTTCTTTGAATCTCGTTCATCAAAATGAACGAATCGTTTCCTTCTTTTGACCAGATATAAAATGTTACATTTTCTATAAACAGACCCCCAACACGTCTACATACACAAATTGTGGCTATAGTTCCAGTAATTAAAATATTACAATGTAGCTAAGGACATATTATAAACAGAATGAACAGCTGACTATCATATCTTCTAGTCCGAGTCGTTCGTTCTTTTGAATCTATTGCACTTCATAGCGTCTATGGAAGTCACGTGACAAAATAACGAACGACTCATTTCTGTTTCCTGTCCATAACCGAAGGAGGTCTTGCTATGCTTTGCGCATGCGCGAGCAGTAGACCATGAACGAATCACTCTCTGGGACTACTCGTTCTTCTGAGTCACATTAAAGACTCGTTCAAAAAGAACGAATTGTTCATGAACGACCCATCACTACCACTCGTTCTTCTAAAGAAGGGAAATTATACATTATTCGCACATATTTTGCGTAAAAGTGGTAATGAACATTGCATTCACAGAATAAAAGGAAATCAGAGATCTTTTGTCATAATTATGACTTTCTAATTACATTAAATAACATTGAATCATAATATTAAGTCATGCGTTCCATCCATTCATCTAGGAACATCTGTAGTCCAACTAGGGAGGCCATTGGTGACCATTGTATTTATTTCCATTGTACAACTGTGGCCCATTGTTCAGCATTCACAAGCGCATTCACACACTACGGGCAATTAGGGAACGCCCGTTCAATAAGCCTAATCTGCCTGTCTTTGGATTGTGAGAGGAAACCAGAGTACCTAGAGGAAACCCAACAAGCACAGGGAGAACATGCAAACTACACGCACACTGAAATGAGGCGGGAATCGAACCCAGACCACAAATGCCGCTTGCACCATTAAAATGCTGCTATTTACTACTCAATCATTTGTTCACATACTATACATAATAAGTTATTATAAGTTCAGCAAGTTGATGTTTTTTGGCTTCTCATGTCGATCATCTGATCCGCACAACAACTTTTTACACTGGATGCCCTTCCTGACACAACCCTCCCATTTTTATCATGGCTTGGGACCATATTGTTATACTACCTAATATAATATTCTATATTATTTACACTTTATAAGATCGCAGAGCTGAAGATGTTGAGGTTCTCTTTGGGATTGACAAGAATAGATAGGATCCAATGGGATGGATACCTATTCTCATTCTTTCATACATCCTCCTCCTTCACTTTTCCAAATCAAATCAAATTCAAATCAAATTTTATTTTATATGTCACATACACAGTCAGTGGCAGATTTAATAATTTGGGGGCTCAAGGCAAACATGGATATGGGGCCCTCAGCATTCAGTGCTTTTTTAAAAGTCTTACCTTAAACTTCCCTTCACTCGTCACCCTACAGCAATCTTATCCAGATATCTAGAACAGCCCTGTAGAAAACAACAACAACAACAACAACAACACATTAACAGGTTATCTAATGCACAAACAATTTTCTACAAATAGAATGTAGCTCATTGTCAGTTTACATATCTGATACAGATACATTTGTATTTCATCATGATCAGCAGACTAATATTTGACGATTGCCCTCTGTCTTCTATGCTGTTTCACTAAAGTAAGAAAACCCATGACAGGCCAATGGAGTGACACAAATAATACCAAAGAATACTTATTAAAATAATTACCTCTTATCTTTATCCTTGCCTTCCCGTCTTTGTCTTACTCTTCTTCACTCTGTTTGTCTGTCTGTCTTCTTCTGTCCCTTTAATGCTTTGCATTTTATGTATTTCTCCTGCTACTTGACTTCTTTTTCTCCTTTTAATGCATTTTACTGTTTCTCTTCATCATTATATTTACTTTCCTCTTTTTTTTGTATCTTGTCTCTGCATCTCTCTCCTTCTTCTTTATTGATCTTATTTGATTTGGATGTCTCTCTCTTTCTTCTTTTTGCTTTTTCCTTCTCAAATGTTATTTTCATGTATTTCCTTCTCTTCTTCCCTTTTGGCACTTTATTTCTCTAGCTTGTATTGTTTCTCCCTGTGTTTTTTTATTTATTATTATTATTTACTTTTTTTAAAAAATAGTTTAGTCTTCTTTCATCAAATGAGCTTTAGTGGGTGGGGAAAAAATTAATATTTTGGTGTTGGATTAAAAAATAATATGAAAATAATGTTAATTAAAAGGATATTTTAAATAATTTGTGCATGGCTGGGGTGAATAGTGTAGGCCTAGACATTAAAATCTGACCTTGCAAGCTTTGGTTCAACAAACTTTGTTATTACTGACTCCATATCCACAGATTTTCTGACATTGTGCTCAATGGAGAGCATAGCACGTGCAGACAGACTCTCTTGTGACATGAGGTGACCAGTGATTAAGCACAGGAGTGAAAAATTGTGTTACCTTTGCTGTTATTCACGTTTTTTCTGAACCACTTGGGTAACTTAGTTTCAGGGTTATGTGGAAGTCTCCCACTCCTCGATCAAACCTCAGTGAATAACTTTCCGCTTTCGTCACACGGAATGTACCATTGTACTGTGTGTGTGTTTGAGGTGGAGACGGATTTTAATTATTTTTAAATGTAAGACGTAAATGCTGGCTAAAACTACTTTAGTTAGGCTTAAGTCATGGGGCCCTGGCAGTCCGGGGCTCTAGGCGCTCGCCTACTTATGTACTCTGCCTCTGTACACAGTCACAAACAGTCATACACAGTACGATATGCAGTGAAATGCTTAGACGACTGCTTGTGACCTTAAAATAAAAGACTATTAATAGGAAATGACTATGATAAAGAAGAGAAAGTACAAATTAAATTTAGCTAAGAAAGAATAATATATCTATACAATACAAAATATACAATATAAGAAAAATATAAGAAAATATAAGAAAAACCTAGCTGTACAAATATAGAAAATATAGAATTTATGGAAATTGTGTGGAATGAAGTTGAATATAAATAGAAATGTCCTGAGGCAAATATGCCTGAACGTGTCATATTTAAAGTAACTTATGTGTATCAAGAGAACTTTTCCTTGCTTGTCCAACTCAGGGGACTAGTGTTCTTTTTTGGAATTCAATGTCCTTATTCAAAAGATTCAGCAGTAAATTAGATGCGGCATATTCACCCTATAGAGCAGCGCAAGCAGTGATCATAATTATTCAAATGATTAATTTGTTCTGTTGTTATTCTTGTTTAACATCCAGGTGGTAACAGGTAATTTCAGTAATGTAGAACTTTACTGAGTGTAGTTGTGTGAATGGCCAGTGTGTGGCAGTGTGTGATTTACTAAAGGCCTGAGGAGCTCAGTCATGCTCCTGATTGAGAAGTAAACAAGAAACAATTGACATTATATATGAGTATATAGTCTAAAAGGTTTATAATAATTTACACATAAAAATGGCAAGTATAAGGTTAAGTTGAAGTTGAAGTGTGCCCGTGCCATGTGTCCAGTGTGTCTGTGCACCGTCTTAATACCCTGAGCTCTGTGTCACTGTTTGTGATATACCTTTGGCTCCTGTGAATCTAATCATTAGCAATGCCATCAAATTCTATTTTTGTGTGATGGTTTATCATTGTAAAATAATAATTCTGTATTAAACTGTTCTTGGCCATATTTAAATCTCCTTGCCTTTTAAAGTCGAAGTAAAAACACTGTATGCACGCTTTCTAGGATAAAACTAACTTTTATTTGGCATAGAGTATCTTACTGTGAACTGATAGAAGTGAGTTTGACCATTGATCAGACATTTTGAATAATAATAATAATAATAATAATAATAATAATAATAAAAAATTTTAAATCTGTTTTAGTAAATTTATTTTAGCTGGATTGATCATTTAAAGCATCTCTTTAAATATAAATGAAAAGATTTTGCCATTTGTAAAAGTAAAAAATAATATACAAAAAAAGTATACATTGTATACATACTCTAAAATTGTGTACTTATTTATTTAAAATGATGATTTTATAAAAATGTGAGGCTGTTATCCTTGTGTTGAGCTAAGCTCATTTTCTTATATGTGTTTATTATATGGCATGAAAATCAACTTGTTCTTCAGGTAAAAAGTAAAATAATAGTTCATAAAATAATACACAAAACAATACATGAAGAAACAGCACAATACATGAGCGCTCTTTATATGCTTTATCCAGTTTTTATTTGAACACAAAATGAGAAAACAGAAAATGAGCAGTTATCGGATGTATGATTCCAGACGATTCTCTGACGAAGAGTTCGAGACACAGAACAAGTCAAGACAAGATCGAGGAAGGAAAACCGGCTTTAAGGGGCTGAAAGATGAGGGAGAACGAGACCTACAGTTGGCGGTAATGTAACCAACCTGCTGGATTCCAACCGCCATTAAATAACCAGGTATAATAATAATAATAATAATAATAAAAAGAAGAAGAAGACTCTCTTTAAGCAACTTGGTTCTCTTGGTTCCTCTAATTGGCCAATGATTTTTTTTTAAATAACTCTCATAATGACTCTCTTTAAATTATTCTTTTTTATTGACTATCTCCAACGGGCTTTTCCTCATGTTAATCTCTCTTTGAAAAACTGCACTGTACTGACTCACTCTATATATATGAATAACTCTTTTTTTTTTTTAAGTCCCTTTTCTACGAAACATTTCCAATCAACCATAAAGAATAGCTTCTGTGTTACAGATCACCCGATAAATCTGTACATATTTGGTGTATATTTTCATCATTCTTCTAAAAAACTTTTAAAGCAACCAGCTGTGATTGTCATCTTGCTTTAAACCCCTTCCTTCCAGCTCCTGTTGAGAACAAAGCGGAAGATCATGCTGGAGACAAGGAACCCCTTGTGAAAGAAGGTGTATTTAGGTATCATTTAGTGTAGAAAGTACTTAGTGTAGAAAGCACACACTTTTAAATAAACATAATACAGTACATATTTTATTGTATATAAAATTGACTATTTTGCAACAACTTTAAGTTAATTTTAATTCTAATTAACCTACCAAAGTTTGGACACGCCTTCTCTTTCAGATGTGTGTTTTGTTGTTGTTTTATTTTTATTTATTATTATTTATAAATTGAACAATAATAACGAAGACATCTAAACATTGAAAGAACACGTATGGAATTATGCAGTAAACAAAAAAGGGTTAAACATCCCAGAATATGTTTAAAATTTTAGATACAGATGTTATATACGGTATATTAGTCAAAAGTAGATACTGTACATTTAGCTTTGATGACGGCTCAGCACATTCATGGCATTCTCTCTTCAGATTCACGAGGTAGTCACCTGTAAACGCTGTGCCTTGTCAAAAGTTGATTTCTGACCTTTCTTGCCTGCTTTAGACCGTCAGCTGTCTTGTGCAAAGGAAGGGTGGATACAGAGTCAATAGCTCTATTCGTTCTACTACAACTACTACTAACTAAGAACAAGAAACACACAGTTAAGCAAAAAGAAAATACAGTCCATCATTACTTTAAGAAACGAAGGTCAGTCAAGCCGAAAAAACTCAAGAACTTTAGACGTTTCCCCAAGTGCAGTCGCCGAAACCATAACACCATGATGAGACTTGGTCTCATGAGATAACGACATATCACATGACATATTTCAGCATCCACTGTTCAGAGGAGACTGTGTCATACCTTCATGGTAAGATTGCAGCAAAGAAACCATTACTTCAGAAGAACAGCAAGCAGAAGAGATTCGCTTGGGTCAAGAAGCACAAGGAATGGACATTAGATCAGTGGAAAACGATCCTATGAAACCAGAAAACCATGTTAGAATAGTAACTGCAGCAGTAAAAGAGAACAATTGTTACTTTAGAACCAAATAGCATATTAATACACCTAAAGGAAACGTTAACGTTACTAAAGTCTGTTATTGTTGGTTTCTTAATATTGGAGTATCTGATTAGCCACAATCTGTCTAAATTCACCTTTAATGAATAAAAAATGTAACAAATCTGTATATTATCATATGTTATAATGTTTTCTATTTACATTAATATGTACAACAGATGAATGAATTGACTTTTGTCTGGTCCAAGGGGTTCTTGCTTGTTTTATTTTGGTGAGGTTTGAGGTGGTCAGGGTCTCACATCCAGAAAGTACAATAAAACTGCCAATTTTTATTTGTTTGTTTTC
>JAAGKR010007024.1:0-39310 GCA_011419295.1 Clarias macrocephalus | reverse complement strand
GATGGTAATAGGAAGAAACCTTGAGAGGAACCAGACTCAACAGGGAACCCATCCTCATCTGGGTGATAACGGATAGCAGGGATTGATCAACTTAATAATGTGTACTGGAAGTTCAGTGTAACAGGAGATGTGTTAAAATTAAAAAACTTTAAGCAGCAAATGTATACAAAGGTAACAGCTAATGTTAAGCAGAAGAAACAACAACAAAAAAAAGGGGCTAAACCTAGGGGCTACCCATCAATAGCCACCAGGTGATGCGCCCAGGCCTTCGCCCAGTTAGTTTTGTTGACTCCTTCTCCACTGCACAATTGCTATGCCTGCTGCGTGCTCACAGTGCAATACTAGGACCAAGATATTCAGTTTCCCCCCCAGCCAGCACCAGGTTACGTCAGAACGGGTGACTCACACGCTGTAACTCACCGTGAGGACAACCGTCACTGCACCAATCAAGCACTAGGGAAAGCGCTATAAACTTACCAGGCTTAAGCGAAATTAGACCTATGAGGTAATAAGTAAGCCCTAGTAGATAGGGAGAGAAAAAAAATTAATTTCAAATTATGAATTGTAGCTAATTATTGAGCTTTAATTAGCACTAAAATTGGTAGGAGAACATTTTTATTAACTTGATCGATCATCCATCATTGAATTAGGGATCCAACTTTAATTGATTACTTAATAAAATTTTTACATTTCAAAGTAATAATGCTGGTTGGCGATCAGGCTTGAATGATAAACATCATCAAAATCATACAAGTAGTTACAGTTCAGTTAATCCACCAGTGTCTGTAGGATGAATGCTAAAACTGTAATAATGTATGAAATTGACTCAAAAATTTTGATTAAAACTATTAGAAAATGACCAACATTCAGGATGTCACTAAAATTTCTAAAAGTAGTTTTAATTAACCCAATGAGTATCAGTAAAGTAATAAGGAGTGGGTCAGAAAAGAAAAGGAGAAAAAGACCCACTGATGTGAGTTATAGTTAGATGTAAAGAGATGAGGTCACTTTAACTACTTTCTTACAGTGCATTCACAACTGAAAGATGCTATGTGCTAACCCCTAGGCTTTGATGCTACTAGCATGGATGCTACACGCACATAGGCTACAGTGTAAATGCGCTAGTTTTGCTAACTAGCATAGCTTATGCTAGGCTTTGTTTACAACAGATTTCAGATGGCGCTGGCGCACG
Organism: Clarias macrocephalus; assembly: GCA_011419295.1. Taxonomy (NCBI): domain Eukaryota; kingdom Metazoa; phylum Chordata; class Actinopteri; order Siluriformes; family Clariidae; genus Clarias; species Clarias macrocephalus. The sequence continues at coordinate 38,118 of JAAGKR010007024.1, read as the reverse complement.
CGCACTGAAAATTACTCCGGGGTTTCCGGGTCACGGTCGTTGCTATGGTGATGTGCATCACTTAAAAGAGCATGCTAGTTCTACAGTCATGGGTAGTCGGTAAAATGGCAGCACGTGTAACACTGAATCCGAAAAACACTAGTTAGCTCTTTATAGCTGAACGACCTCGATTTCACTCGTTAGAGTGAGGCAAACATTTCTAGATCTCGGCGGATCTCAGCCCTTTGTCAGACCCGACATAAAACATAAGACACACAAATATAGTCGTGGCCAAAAGTTTTGAGAATTACATGAATATTGGAAATTAGAAAAGTTGCTGCTTAAGTTTTTGATAATAGCAATTTGCATATACTCCAGAATGTTATGAAGAGTGATCAGATGAATTGCATAGTCCATGTAAATTAACTTAATCCGAAAAAAAAAAAACTTTCCACTGCATTTCATTGCTGTCATTAAAGGGAGATCATTTCAATAATCGTCTTGTTAACTCAGGTGAGAATGTTGACGAGCACAAGGCTGGAGATCATTATGTCATTCTGATTGGGTTAGAATGGCAGACTTGACATGTTAAAAGGAGGGTGATGCTTTAAATCATTGTTCTTTAATTGTTAACCATGGTGACCTGCAAAGAAGCATGTGCAGCCATCATTGCGTTGCATAAAAATGGCTTCACAGGCAAGGATATTGTGGCTACTAAGATTGCACCTAAATCAACAATTTATAGGATCATCAAGAACTTCAAGGAAAGAGGTTCAATTCTTGTTAAGAAGGCTTCAGGGCGTCCAAGAAAGTCCAGCAAGCACCAGGATCGTCTCCTAAAGCGGATTCAGCTGCGGGATTGGAGTGCCACCAGTGCAGAGCTTGCTCAGGAATGGCAGCAGGGAGGTGTGAGCGCATCTGCACACACAGTGAGGCGAAGACTTTTGGAAGATGACCTGGTGTCAAGAAGGGAAGCAAAGAAGCCACTTCCAAAAAAAAAAAAACATCAGGGACAGATTGATCTTCTACAAAAAGTATGGCGAATGGACTGCTGAGGACTGGGGCAAAGTCATATTCTCGGATGAAGCGTCTTTCCGATTGTTTGGGGAATCTGGAAAAAGGCTTGTCCGGAGAAGAAAAGGTGAGCGCTACCATCAGTCTTGTGTCATGCCAACAGTAAAGCGTCCTGAGACCATTCATGTGTGGGGTTGCTTCTCGTCCAAGGGAGTGGGCTCACTCACAATTTTGCCCAAAAACACAGCCATGAATAAAGAATGGTACCAAAACACTCTCCAACAGCAACTTCTTCCAACAATCCAACAACAGTTTGGTGAAGAACAATGCATTTTCCAGTACAATGGAGCACCGTGCCATAAAGCAAAAGTGATAACTAAGTGGCTCGGGGACCAAAACGTTGAAATTTTGGGTCCATGGCCTGGAAACTCCCCAGATCTTAATCCCATTGAGAACTTGTGGTCAATCCTCAAGAGGCGGGTGGACAAACAAAACACCACTAATTCTGACAAACTCCAAGAAGTGATTATGAAAAAATGGGTTGCTATCAGTCAGGATTTGGCCCAGAAGTTGACTGAGAGCATTCCCAGTCGAATTGCAGAGGTCCTAAAAAAGAAGGTCCAACACTGCAAATATTGACTCTTTGCATAAATGTCATGTAATTGTCGATAAAAGCCTTTGAAACATATGAAGTGCTTGTAACTATATTTCAGTACATCACAGAAACAACCGAAACAAAGATCTAAAAGCAGTTTAGCAGCAAACTTGGTGAAAACTAATATTTGTCTCATTCTCAAAACTTTTGGCCATGACTGTACACTTGGATTTTAATCACACAATTTCCTTGATCGCAACTTAGTGAAACGCGCTTGGACGCTCTCTGAGCACAGCGTCAAATTCACTAGTTAGCGCAAATCAAGAGGTATCGAGACTTTAGTTAGCTACTCTAAGCTCGGTACCAGGCCATAGATGAATTTGAAAGTGGAAACACACAGACAGATTCACTATGCGAGGCCTCTTTAAAGAGAGAGCAAGGAACACGCTTACTCCTCTCTTGGTGCGCTTTTCTATAGCGACTTGGTCTGTCTCAGCAGACAATTGTTAACCTTTATAGCTGAGTTTGAAAGTGGAACATGCACTTCCCGCTCGCTGTGAAGGCCTTATAAGAGAAAGAACTTGCTCTTCTCTCAATGCGCTTTTTGTAGCGACTTAACCATTCACTTCTATTGTAGTTTTGGTTTTAACACAACTTGCGTCGTATTTCATTCATTCATACGCTGGCGTGTCGTGATAACCATACCGTATACAGTTAAACAAACTCAGTTTCTCTGTCTCTAAACTATTTCCATTCAAATAGCAAAGATACAGTAACAATGCCTTGGTTTTATGGACTTTTAAGCCAAACAATGCCCGCTTTCATTCTCCACATTATATGTAGTATTTTAAACATGGACTCAATGCCAACGCATTCTCCACCATTTATGTAGGGTTTCAGCTCTGGTTTAGAGGTGAATAGAATCTTTAAAGATTCGAGTTAATTTTCTTAAACGTAATTAAAATTTATAGCGTACACTTTATGAACTACCCGTCCAGCGTTTAGTATGATTTAGTGTATCTTACAAATTCTGTTTATCCCGCGGCCGACGACGATAATACAAAATCTGGTATTTACCTAATTATGAGCACGGTAACGTAAGATCTGGGCAAATGTTTAAACTTTAAAATACATGACCAAGAAAACAATTCTTCATGAAGAAACAAGAATTTATTTTAACTAATCTACAATACATGAAACTACTTTACTTGAACTCACACACACACACACACACACACACACACACACACACACACACACACACACACAAACATACTAACAGTTTGCAGGGTGAAAGTTAATGAAGTTCATCTAGTACTGTTTACTAGACCAAAGAAAGTCACAAGAGCAGAGTCTTGGGTTTAATCTTACGGTTTTTAGTTATGAAACGAGCACCATTTTTCAGCAAGGTATGCAGCTTTGTTTGTGTCCGTGTACACCATTGTTCTTTGAATAGAATAAGCTCTCAATTGATATCACACATCCCCTATCTTACACACTCTTTATAGCTTTGTTTATTAAACAGGGTTTGTAAATGCTAATAATAACTTTAAATTTATGTAGAATAATCAAACATAACACGCAGATATAAAACATACTGAATATAAGTTTCTAGCATTTTGCCCTACTGGCACACTTTAAAGATTGTTTAAATAGTGTCTCTGCTGTATTCCTCTTTGTTCCTTGAAAGCCATGCCCAGAACACACGTGTCCTGGGGTCAATGAGATGGTCAAAGTGTGACTTGGTGGTTCCCCCCCCCCCCACTCTGGGTGAAGCTGTAAAACTGTCCACTTTGTTTACAGGATCGCCAATTTCCGCCATGGTTTTGGGTCTAATTTGAGGCATCTGGCTTTAGTGTGGCTTCAGGCACAGCAAACTTCCTGCCTCATGCCTGATTAAGTTTCCTGCAGCTTAGTTTTACAACCTCTCTTTTATGTTCATGAATAAGGTTATTGGGATGGCGCCATGATGTCTGGGGAAGAGGTTCTGGAATGTGATCGATTGTTTGCTCTCTTTGGAGTCTGCTCATCCCAACATTACTTTTATTAGAAATTAATGCAGTGATGTAACTGATTACTTTTAGAAGACAGTAATTTTGTAATGTAATTTGTTATTTTAAAAAGAAATGTCCCCCAACACTGCTGATACCGAATAAAACCCTCTTTTGAAAACGACAGTTCCACATGCACAATGAGACAGTTTACTTACAGATTTTGTATAGACACGAGATGTGACCATGATCAGTTTATCAAAATTAATGTATGCTTAGAAGACAACTAATGGTCACGAACCAGCAAGATCAACCCAGCCTCTCCAGACCCTAAACTCCACTCCAGGTTTTTCCCCCAGTATGCTCACCTGTCACTCACGCACACCTGAACCAGATCATTCAGCGTAATTACAGAGATAAACACTCACCTAATCCAAGAGCATTTCACCCGTGCTCAACTTCCGGGATAGAGGGATAGATTCCCTTGCAACAATACTCCGCCTCCTCTCTCATCACTAGGGGTTCCCCCATTCACCCCTGTCATTCACTGACTCACGAACACAGCTTCTCTTATCTGCTCCTGCTGCACTTACTTACCAAGGCTCCTGTGTGTTAATAAAGCACTGAGAAAACCATTCCCGTTCAGCCCACCCCGACACTAACATTAAACATATTGTTCAATATAAGCATGAATTTATTTTTTGTCTGTAAAATTGTGTCTCTAAGCTGAATCCTCTGTATCTACAGGTGTATGGCTATTTTATTAAGCAGCTGATTTTATTAACTTTATTTATTTTATTTACACAGATGAATCTGTAACAGATTCATAAAGACCCGTGAACCAAACATGCATAGGATCTAGAAAAAATCTGCTGAACTGAGTTTACTAAGTGTGTTGGAAGTAAACCAAATCTAATTCGGTGTCGTAAAATCTGACTCTGTCCTGTAGTACTTGGCAAAGAAAGTAAGAAAGTGAAATGGCTCCAATGTTTAATTGCTCTGTAGACATAGACTGGGCAGAAATCAAATTAAATTCCTTACTAAACTCTAAAATTACTAAACTATATAGTTATATACAGTTATATATATGAATGATCATGTTTGCTTTGACTGTATATGGTTGTTAATGATGCATTTTATTATTTTATTTGTTTTTTGTTTAGATGGACAAGAATTTCTATCCCTCTTCCCAATGCTGCCCTCACAGAAAGCACTCAGTTTCGTTGGATACAGGCTGGGACTGGAAGTGGAAATATGTGGGCCATTGACAATGGTGAAATTCACAATCTCACCTAATTTCAATAAACATATTATGAAAGTAAAATTCATTAGCTATATACTTTAGTTCTCTTTGAAAGATGGGTATTTGTGATACAACCAAGCTAATGTCAGATCTTTTTTTTTTCACCTCAGATACAGCAACCAACACAGTTTCTGCAAAAGGAAAATATACATACTTTAAGGAAAAAGGCATAAAAAAAAAAAAAAACTAAACATAATAATGTGGTATTTTTTCCAAGTCAGATCTTTGGAAATCCTGAGAATAATATGAAGTTAAGCATCTTAGAATCACTCAAAGGAATTAAAGAGAGGATGAGACCATTTTGCTTATGGAGCAGGTAGTAAAATGTAAAGAAAAAAATTAAGCAAAACTTCTGTCCTACTCTGAGCTCTAAAGATAAAGAGTGAGTGGACAGCAATTCGAAAGCATCAAATGTCCCATCAGTTTGGCGCATGGACCTGAAGGAGTGCAAAAAATGGGGTACACCATGTTAACGAAGTGATGCTCATAACAGAGAATTTCAAGAAAAAGCTTTCTACACTCTAATAATTTAATTTAATACATAAAATGCACATATGGTTAATATGGTCTATATCAAAGCACTCGTATATCAAAATTAATTTCCCCCATCAGAAATATTGAAAACATTGATGATTCATTCCACAACCGAAAAATATTCATATAAAAATAATTAATGAAAAACATAATAAAAACATAAGTAAAATTTAAACAAATTAACCTGCACTTTAACTTTGAAAAGAATTGTGACTGCTGTTAGACGAGAGCAGAAGCAGTGGGGGCTACTGTGTAGGACGATTTTTACACACTCGCGTGCACACACACTCACACTACCAGAATCACTCCTTTAATCAGATTCATCTCCTGCACTTCTACAGCCTTTTTAACCTTTTTTCTTCAAGGAGGCCGTTGTTGTAGTACAATTACTAAAGAACAGTTACTACACTTAGTCACAAAATAAAAAATAAAAAAACTTTGTGTGCACGCGCGTGCACACACACACACACACACACACACACACACACACACGTGTGTAGCATGGGAGACGATTACCCACAAACCCACAGCACAAGAGACAGAAGAACCATTGGCTCAAGTGTGATCACGTGACGCTCGGCAGACAAAGGGCATGTGTACTACAGTACTCGTATAACAAGACCTTGCTCGTTTAACAAGTGAAAATTTATTAAAATATTTTGCTCATCTTACAAAACGCTCACTGACCAAATTGTTCTCAATCCAAGGTTCCAGTGTCCAGTGCCATGGATGATGCCCACAACTCCATGAACGCAGTTTGTTTTTCATTTCATGCTGCATGTTGGGGAAGTGTATGAATCTGCATATGATCTTTGGCACTGTAAGAGCTGATTTATTGGCACCTGTGTCACTGTATCAAAGCTGTATCTTTGCTGTTACTTAAAAAACTTACACAATCAATCACTTGTGAAGACAGTATATGACTTGTTGCATACCACATGTAATGTGTTAAAAAAGTGGCCAGGGCATCTCAGAGAAGGAACTTGCTCCTAAGTGGGCAAAAAGTGCTCATAGAGACACAATTGTGGTCCTACTTTTAGGAGTAGGAGTAAGAGCAAGAGCAAATTATCAACATTCTTAAAATAGGAAATCACTCCTTTCTGCTGCAAGAGCTCCAAATTGGAAAATGGCTTACAGGCAGAGATATGTGTGGGGGATTGATGTTTTGGTAATATTGACTAGCATAGACCTCATAAAAGATATGTTTGGACAAAAATGGAGCACTGATCAGAGACATGCAGTATACAACTGGTCCATTAACAAAAATTTTGTATGCAGTCTCCGCAGGCAACTTCACATCTTTTAGTAAAGTGTGTCTGCAGCTTTGAAACAGTGATGATTTGTGTTTATCAAGTTGACAGTTTCAGAAATAATAAATCAAACTTTATCCACAGATAATCCACGGATTCATACATTTCCTCACCACACAGTTCAAATTCATTGTCTGACTTCTGACTTCATTGTCAGAAGCGAAGATCGTGGGATGTTCACAATACGTCGGAGCTGGGACACATGAAAGGTGGGGTGGATGCATCGCATACAAGAAGGTAGCAGGAGTCGGATGGCGCACGGATTGATAATCTTGGTCACGGTGAAAGGACCAATGAAATGAGGTGATAGTTTGTGTGACAGTGTTTTTAGGGGGATGTCCCTGGTGGCAAGCATGATCCTGTCCCCTACATGGTACTTCGGGGCCTTGGTACAATGGCGGTCTGCCTGTCTCTTGTACGAACTTGAGGATCGTAGCAGGGTGCGCCTCACCTGTGACCATGTTCGTTTGCAATGGGATTCACAAATTCAACATTTTTACCCAGATGCTTCTGATTAGTTACAGTTTCTGTTTGTGTTTCCAATTAATGCTCCCTGGCCAATGCACTCAAACCAGCTGCTTTTTTTTTTTTTTTTTTTTTTTGCTCCACACCAAGTCTCTATAGTAAGACTGATCTTTGTTCTTATTTTTTAATTAATTAATAGACTTTTTTTTTGCCATATCTTTGACCTTTGAAACTTTGTCAAACAAACATGGATTACCTCATTTATGCCATCAACGTCAAATTCAATAATGTTTAAGTACACTGTTTTATTTGGGAAGTACTTGAAATACTTTTGTACTTTAAGTAAAATTTAGAGCATCATTTTATTAGGACTTGAGTAAAAAGGTTGAGCAGGACTGCCCCAGTAATCCTATTTTCTGAACAAAGCTATGCAACATTATGCTGCTAATTAAACTCATATTATCTCCCTACCTGCCTCTTATGCTGTAAAGCATGACTGGAGCTGTACTGCTCAAAGCAAAAGGAAGTGTTACTGCTTCTATACCTCCTATGAGTTTAATGATGTTAAAAATATGCACATAAACAGTAAGCAGACGTGTGGAGCCTTGAAACTGACTGCAGTGAGAGGCAGAGGGCCATGAGGGAGAACCACAGACATGCAAATGCAAATGTGTAAATTATTTAAATATGCTAGTTTTATATTCCTGCCATAGTGGTGCATAGGTTGAATAAAATCACCAAAAAAAAGCCAGATATTGCAGCATAACCATGGCCACATTCACCTAGAAACCTGATTAAAAGCTTGACTGCACGTGTCTCCATTTACACCAGATTTTATGTATCTGCATTAAACATGCATTAGCTAAGCAATTTGGTGGTTAGGACAAACAAGTAAAATTACAATAAACATCAGAACTTGTCCTTTGCTAGACAGCTACAGTGCACTTATCTTACAGTGCTACTTATCTTTACTGTAAGTTGTGTATGCATGCAGACAGAGTGCTTCTTGTCCATTCACACAACAGTGTGTCCTCAGTTCAGTATAATTACTTCATTCTCAGATATCTTGATTGCAATGTATATGTAAAAAAAATATTAAGTGCATGTTAAAATATAACCTGTTGGACAAATACTCATTTCTGTTTGTAAAATAAACTTAAATAGTGTAAATTTAAGACAACATTAATAGTTGTTCTTTTAGGAATTTATTTTGATTTTGCGATATTAACAAGGCTATTTTTCCCCACTCTTTATTTTCATTTTAATTGAAAAGAAAAATCTACATACATACAGTACCACCTAAATCCTTACAAGAAAGAGATGGACCATATATCCAGGTTCTCTTGGAAATACTCTATCACAGTGAATTTAGCTTACTACTAAAAGGAACTCAAAAGCCCACCTCCCACCCCACCCTTCTAACATTGATCAAATTGTTTGTGGAAGGTTCATACAAATTTAAATAAAAGGCATATTATACCTGAGGAACATTTACAATAATAATGTGAAACTGGCTGGGACAGAGATTAAAAATTTAAACAAGGTGTACATGGACAATACAACCAAAAGAGACATTATAAAATAAATAATGAAATAATATGAATAAATTAACATACAATAGTCTTGTAGAGGTCTATATCCGTTTAGTCTATCTGCAAAAATAGTATGAATGGCTCCCAAATCTTTTTAACAATGGACAGTTTGTCACTTAGTTAATCTTAGTGAATCTCAGTTCTTCTAAGTGTAGCATATTTCCAAGTTCCAAGGTGGGGACAGCATCAGATTTCCACATTTGTAAAAATGAGTTTTTTTGCAATACACATACAGAATAGAATTGCTTGTCTTTGGCTTCTACTGCAAGAACTGTCGTCTGCACCTAAAAGTCCAACACTAGGATTAGGTTCCAGATTCATTGAATACACGTCAGAAATAAATAAATATAAATATATTTTTCCAGTATGGCTGTAATTTACTGCATGTCCACAAAGAATGAAACAAAGTTCCTTTTGACACGTTGCACTTATTACAACATGAGGAGATTGTTGGAAATATTTTATGAAGTTTTGATTTAGAATAATGGAGCCTGTGAATGACCTTATAGATGATGTCTTGCGTTTACAGAACATGAATGTACATTGCTCAAGCATTCATCCCACCTGTCATCACTAATGTTAATACCCATTTCCTCTTCCCTGTCCTGTTTTATTTTGTCTGTACTGCTGTCCACCTTCCCTAACAGTAGCTTGTATAGGTTAGATACATTGCCAATAATTCCAGGGTGTAAATTAACAATTGTATCTAATGTAGGATCCGACCTCTCGGTTTTGAAGTCTTTAATATGTTTTCTAACAAAATCTCTAACTTGCAGATAGCGAAAAAAGTTTGAGGATGTAAGGTTGTAATTTTGTTTTAGCTGTTCAAAGGAGCTAAATGTTCCTTCTTTGTAAAGATCTTGAATTGTTAAGATGCCTTTATCTTTCCATTTAGAAAAAAATATATCATTTAATCCGGGAGGGAATGCATGATTATTACAAATTAGAGAATCTAAAGACATATCCAGAATTTTCAAGTGTACTTTAATTTGTTTCCATATTTTAATTGAATTAGAAATAATGATATTACCTTTGATATTTTTTGTATCTATTTTAATAGGACTGTTAAGCAGAGCTGGTAATGAGGTCAAGTTGCAAGAAGCATCCTCTATAGCTAACCATTCAGGCTTGTCTCTTTGTTCCATCAAACAAATCTTCTCCACCACACCAGTTTGTTTAAATTAGCTACCCAATAATAATATTTAAAATTGGGAATACCAAATCCTCCTAGATCCTTTTGGTTTATTTAAATGTTTTTTATTAATCCTAGCAGTCCTATTAGCCCTGATAGTTTTATTGAGTTATTATTGATTCTAGATGTTTAAAATAACGTAGGGGAACAAAGAAAGTAATAGCTTGAAAAACATAGAGAAATCTTGGTAATACAACTGTTTTTATAGCATTAATTCTACCTTTCATGGACATAGGGAGTGTCTTCCCTAAAACTAATATTTTAGTTAAGCTGGTCTACCTTTGTTTTTTTTTCCAATTTAGTTGTAATAATAAATTTGGCTTTTTAGTGATCATTATACCCACGTATTTAAAGGAATTATTGGTATCTTAAATGTAACTTTTAAAAAAAATTCTTTATGTAGGTCATCAGTAATGGGCATTAGTTCGCTTTTTTCCCAATTTATTGTAAAACCAGAAAAACTACCAAATTTATCAATAAGATCAAATAATGGGGGTATAGATTTTTCACGGTTGGAGATGTACAAAAGTATATTGTGTGCATACAATGAGAGATGTTGATGTCTTCCTTCAGTCATTATTGGTGTTATACTGAGATGTTGTCTAATACAGTACTAGCTGCCAGTGGTTCCATTGATATTGCAAATAAGCTTAGCTGAAACATATTTGAGATGTCTTAATTTGTAATAGAGGCTACTGGATATGCATATATTGTTTTAATCCATTTAATAAATTCTGGACCAAATCAAACTTTGTAAGGGCCGCAAACATATATTCCCATTCCACCTGATCAAAAGCTTGCAGAGCATGAAGTGCAATTACACATGCTTTAGTGTTTTTCTTACTATAAAATATATTGTATAGCAGTCTCAAATTAAAATAGATATGTCTACCTGGCATAAAACCGGTCTGGTCTTGGTGGACAATTTAACCTATGTATTTTTTCAGTCTGTTTGCTAAAATTTTGCTTATAATTTTTGACTCATTTGTACCTGGCATAAAACCGGTCTGGTCTTGGTGGACAGCTTATCCCGTCCAGGTTTTGGAATTAAAACAATATTTGCTTGACACATTGTTGGTGCAAATTTGCCCTGTCTATTTGAATTTTTAATCAGATGATCCATCAATGGTCCAAGACGATTTTTACATTTTTTTATAGAATTCGGCACTAAAGCCTAATGTAATCTCTTCATCTAAATGCTGTTTTGCTTCAGAATTAAGAGTTGGCAGATCTATATTTGATAATAATTCATCTATTGCCTTTTGATTTATGTCCTTTTTTGATTTATACACTTTTTTTTTTATAAAAGTCAGAAAAGCAATGATTGATTTCTTTAGGATCAACTAGAGCCTCCCCATTTTCTGACTTTATTTTATATATTGCACATGCTGCCTGAGAATGTCTCAACTGTCGTGCGAGTAATTTTTGAGGTTTATCATCAATTTCGAACTGTTTTTGTTTGATATGCATGAGTTGTTTTGAAACTTTTTTTGAAAGTATAGAATTATACTCACTTTGCAGTGCAACAATTTTTTGAGAGTGGATTCACAAGAGGTTGATCTATATTCCATCTCTAATTTTGTTACTTGTGTGTCAATTTCAATAAATTTTGCCTTATTCTGTTTATTTTTAGCTGCTTGATATGACATGATGTCACCTCTAATTACTGCTTTCATTGTTTCCCAAAAGGATCGAAACTGATACATCTCCTTTCTCATTATTTTCTAGGAAAGATACAAATCTGTCAGCTAGGTATTCACAAAATATGACATCTTTTAATAACATATTATCAAATTTCCAAGTACTACTTCCTCTTGACCAATTTATTTTTTAGATTAAGGGAAACTGGGGTATGGTCTGATATGAGTCTAGTGTGATATTTTTGTTAACATATTGTAACAGTCTTGAATCTATTAAGAAAAGATCAATCCTTGAATAAGTTTTGTGAACTGAAGAGTAAAATTAAAAATCCTGATCTGTGAAATGTATAGCTTTCCAGCTGTCCACCAAATGTAACTTTTGCATATAATTATTTAATAAAAGTGATGATTTGCTTGGGGTTGAGGGGGACGGGGTTGAGTATCTAATCTGGCATTTAACACACAATTGTAGTCATCTGCCATAATGACTTGTGTATTCATAAAATCCGGTATTTTTTTAAAAGACTTTCTCAAAAAATGAAGGATCATCAAAGTTAGGTCCACAGATATTTACTAAAGTGATAGATAATGAATTTATTTCCCCAATTACTATAAAATATCTGCCATTTATATCATTAATTGTTTGTTTATGAATAAAGGGAACATATTTTTTTTATCATAATCGCTACTCCTATAGCTTTAGTAGAAAAATTTGATTGGTAAACTTGAGACATCCATGGAGCTTTGATACTAATCCTTGCTGTGGTTTTAATGTGAGTTTCTTGAAGGAATATTATCTTTGCAGCAATTTTCTTCAGATGTGCATAAATGTTCCCTCTTTTGATTGGACAATTAATTCCATGTACATTCAAACTTAACATAGTCAATGTCCCTCCACAGTTAACATTTATATTATTCACAGTTTAAAATAAGTTGCATTGTAATTGACCTTCTTGAATAAAAATTTTTTTTTTATTGAGCCTTCCAAATAAAGGAAAATGGCATTCCCATGAACACGAACATAATGAACCTTAAGAATTAGAATAAAATCCTGACTCCACCCACCTCCCCCCCCCCCCTATTATTGTATCCCATGTAACCATTATGGATACTCTTCCCCTTAAAGATAACATTTGCATCTGTCAACTCCTCCTTAATGCCCTTTGGCATTCTTCCGTTGAGATAGTCACTGCATATCTCAAAATATCACAGAAATGACAATTTACAGTCTTCTTATTAATTAAATATGTTCATAACTGAACTCGTTCGTTATGAATCTTTTGCCACTTTCAACAGTTCAGTTCAATTGCTTTACCACTGATTCGGCCATCTCAGGTGAATCAAAAGCCTTTGTTTCATTACTTTTGGCAGTCACGATGAACTTTGAGGGAAAACGAAATCCACATCTCACCTCATGCTCCCTGCATTTTTTTCGTATGCTGTCAAACTTTTGTCTCTGTTTCATTACATCGACTGCAAGATAAGGAAAGATATGTATTGTTGTGGCATCATATTGCAGGGGTTTCGATCTTGCCAAATGTAGAATGCTTTCCTTCACTTGGTAATGATGTACTCTAACAATAAATGCCCGAGGTCTCTCATCTCTTGATGGTTGTGGCGATCAGCGTGCCCTGTCAATTATTGCACTTTCGAAATTCCCTTCGCTCAGTACCTGCTTCAGGAGTTCGGTCACGAACTGTGTAAGTTTACCCTTCTCAACGCCTTCCTTTATTCCGTAAATACTGATGTTTTGACGTTGAGACCTTGATTCTAAATCACATGTCTTTTCTCAAAGTTTTCCACACTCCAGGTGTGCGCATCTTTTCTCCAGTAATTCAATGCGGGCTTCGTGAATTTTAGCCACCTCCTCCATTTCAGTCACCCTGGAGAGATATTAGCAAGCGATACCTTCACCTCAGATAATGTAGATGAAAGAACATAAAATTTTTGGTCGAAGGAGCAGCTCAGGTTAGCGATTACTTCCAGAATGTTTGTATTTGTGGCGTCTGTAAAGTTAGCCTTGTTGCTAGTGTGACTAGCACCTGTTGGTAATTCGGAAGGATTGGTCGTGTTTTCTTCATCGATACACGACTTTTCAGCTTTCTTTTGCTTTGCTGGCATTTTTTAGTTCTTCCCGAACAGGTTTTTAATACTTTTAAAAAAAGATAAATGTATTTATTTATATGAAATTATTGAGTTGCATGTTGATGAAACATGTAAGTCAGTAGTGCAAAAAATTGTTTGTTTTTTTTTGCCTAACTGCAGACACTTTTTTCCAACAAAAAAGTCCAAAAATTTTGACAGGTGTCTAGGGAGATGTCAGTAGATGTCAGTAGATGATGGATCTAAAACAGTTTACCCCAGGACGATGGCAGTTGTTAGTGATAATTTTTGCTGATTTCACTGCATTTCGATAGTCTGAAAAACAGTCCCTCACGATACCAAGTGACATAAAAAGTTTAGTTTTTGTTCAGTTCATCTGCAGTGTTGTCTCAGAACATGGGTCGTGGCATTTAGCCATGATTCCGCTATGGCTCTGGATTATTTAAACCTATAAAGAGCAACTGAATCCACAATATTAGAATATGTTGAATAAAAAACAGAAAGAAAGTCCAAGCACCAGTCAACAGATCATCCAGAATAAAAAGTTGTGTGTCCACAAAAACAGCAGTAAGTCATGAGCAGTTGAGGCAGTGATGATGTAATGGCTGCGGCCTGGGACAAAGACCTTGCGCATACCTGAGTGTACTAAACAATCAAATATTATGGGGAAGTGACCAGAAATGGCATCACAGATGCCATTCATGGAAACTAAGAGCCCATGGGAGATGGTGTGTTGCTCCATGTACTGATTGAGTAAGATCAAAAGAGTTCAGGAGGGATTACAAATCATATGTCTGAGAATCAGTCGGATAGCAAACATGAATGTTAAAGTCACCGCGCATAAGAAATCTGTCATACTTATCTCATACACTTACTTATTATCACAGCATTAACACTCATGGTTATGGATGTAACATGATCATATATATAGAGGTAAGGGGCAGAAGTTTCCCTGAATTATTTCTGTACATTTTACTACTTCTTCTGCAAGTAAAATGGTCTCATTTTTTCCAATTAATTTTTTATTATTTTTATTTTTTTTTTCCAATCAAATTATGACAGTCTTACACAACTCTAATAGAAAAGTCTATAAAAGTCATGCAGGCAAGTCATGCCTGCATGACTTTTTGTCTATGTGCTGGGAAATAAAAGCTGGCATTTATTTCAACATTTTAATGTTTCAAAAACTACAAAAAGATTTTAGTTGGTAAAATTTTGTTGGCTGCTATGTCCTCGCAAAAGTGGAAAAAGATCAGCCATTTGTTTGTTTGGTTTCATTTTATTTATTTTACATCACAAAAGCCAGCCATTTAAAATGAGTTGTGGAGAATTATACAGTGATGATAATGGAATGAGCTAAATATTTTCATTAAATAAATATTCAGAATAATTACATTTAAAATGATTTAAAGTAATCCAGATAAATAATTTATGATAAGCATGTACATTTCCATGTTTTCAGTGTTTCTCATTTTGTTTCTTTAAACTTTGCAGTATATATTGGCCCAGCCTGTCTGCGTTTTTGCTCTGGGAGAGGACAATGCTCTCGCAGTGGATGCAAGTATGCACTCTTATTGTGGATATGTGTTGGCCCAATTGATGCTTTTTGATAAGAGATGACTATTTGATTTAGTGCAGTCTGTATAAGACTGGGTAGATGAACTTATTAGAAATGTTTTACTAATAGTGGCCCTTCTTTTTCTATTGGTCTTTGTTAGGTGTGACTCGGGTTTCAGCGGGCAAGCATGTGAGCTTTCTACTCAGACTTTTCCTGCATTTCTGTCAGAGGGGTTTTCTAGTGCAAGTCTCCCCTCTTACCACAGCTTCTCCTCACTGCATGGGGCAGAGGTCAGCTTTGGCTGTGGAGTTTTAGCCAGTGGGAAGGCCTTGGTCTTCAACAAGGACAACAGGAGACATTTGGTTACTGCTCAACTAGACAGCTCTCAGGCCAGGTACATAAATACAGTTGTTCATTTGGCTGCGCAAAAGGTCTTGTTGAAGGCTCCCCACTGTGGAAAATTATCACGTTGTGATTTGAACCAACAACCCTCAGAAAAAATAGCCCACTGAGAAACCACTAATAGACTATGAAAAAAAACATTAATTCACATAAAAAGAAACAAAACACAAAAAATAACATGCAATTTTTTTTTACTTAGCTCTGACAGATTAAAGGTTGGACTCCAAATGACTTGTTGATGTGACCTATTTTTGTGAAGGGGATCTGTCATTCACCAGAGTTGTTGATGTTCCTACACTCCTTTAAATCTTCCTGATATCAGCAGTGCATTCTTTCTTTCTAACAAGGTACTAAATAACAACTTAATATATAACAATTATATTTTAAAATGTAAACAAAATTAAAATAATATACGCATTAAAAAAAAAATGCCCAGAACCCTCGTTTCCACCCACACATGCCAGAGTTCTGCAGTGGTGCCAGATGAAGTACCAGGTGCCATCATGGAACTTTCTCATCAGCCTCCACCAGCTGTGATGCTCATGAAGATTCAGTTCAGTTATATACTGCTATTTGTATAGTGCTTTTAACAATGCATGTTTTCATATGCATTATGGAATTTACACATTTTGAATATCCATTCTTAAGTGAGATTTTTTTCCCAATAAACAAATTAGAGGTGAAAATGTCGATGAAAACTTCTTGGTGAAGTAACATTGAGAGTGACCAACTGTCATGATTGTGATGGTTGTGCAGGCTTAAAAAGGGCAGGCATGACCCTAGAGACAGGGGAGACCCTAGAGACTAAGGGAAAAACTAAAAACATAAGAATGACTAGCAGTTCGGGCGGGTGTTATTGCCGTGGGCATAAAGGGCAGGCATGGACGCAGAGGGGTTGTTTTCAAACATAAAAATCTTTAATTAACGAAAAAAGACACAAACAAAATACATACATGGGCTCTGGACAGACACACATACACACAGTCTCTTGTAGCATTTCAGACCATTATAAGCATTTCAGACCATTCCTCTCCTGAGGCGCTCCGAAGAGATGGAGCTTCCAGGGTAGCACTTGGATGAGCCTCCACTGAGTCTCTCGGACGTAATGGGACCTTTACTACTGTGACTCTTGGATGTAATGGGACCTCTTTGCTATGCCCTTGTAATGGTTGAGCAGTCTTCATTATTGTGATGGTTGTGAGGGCAGAAAAAGGGCAGACTGTCGAGTTATCTGGGAATTTGCACATCAGCCTCTGCTTCAAACTCGAAAAAGGCCATAGCCAACTATAGGGGACATGAGGATCAACTCCTCACTTTTAATCTTAATCTTTAATCACTTTTAATTCTTGTGTCTGACAGCTTTGCAGGTTACGCAACAATTGTTCAAAGTAGATTCAACTAAGTGAGTGAGAGAGAGGTCTATAACCTGAAATGAAAAACCAGAAAAAGGATACATCACTATTCCTGATAAATAACAGTTAAATAGAATTTAAACAAATACAACAACAGAATTATTTAACAAAGCTTAACACATGCTATTCTATTAACATTTAAAAGACATGTAATACACATCACATAAATTTTTTTGTGAATACATGGAAACACTTAAACAACAATCACAGATTAATATAATTTACTCTCTCTTGTACTGAGCACTATAGTAAATAAGTTAAATATCAAGTAACTCAGATTCAAGTGATCAGTCCTTCGTATAAGTAAAGAGCGGTCTTATCATACCATCAGTGTCCCTGAGATGACCAGCAGCTGATGTGCTTCCCTGTCTCACATGTTACTGACTGCAGTCTCTTACACACAGGTTTTTATGCACAGACCCTATACTGTCATCATAATGACATCATAGTAGAGACTAGTTGATTTTCTGTCACAGATGGTGCTTGTATGTTGAGTCTGTACCTTTGCTCCATTAGTGACTGTGAGGTGTTGCATACTGTGATGTCATACTCTGATCGTGTCACAGTTGTTCCTTGTCGAATGACTTCAGCTCCATCATTTCACCCATTTAGACATAAGCGCAGAAGGTTCTTTGAACAAAAAGTCTTTTATTTAAATTAAACAAACCATAATAAAGAAATTGAACAAACCAAACTCAAACCCTTAACACAGGACAACATCTACATGTTGGCTCTTTAACCAAACACACGGGCTCTTTAACTGAACACACTGGCTCTTTAACTGAACACACGGGCTCTTTAATCAAACACACGGGCTCTTTAACCAAACACATGGGCTTAGAGCTCACACAGGCTTAGAGGCTTTCATAGGCTTAGAGACAAAACAGAACCAAAGACAAGGGGAATTAGATACAGGGGAGACCCTAGAGACTAGGGGAGACCAAGGGAAAAACTAAAAACATGAGAAAACATCTTGGGTTACTTTCCTGCAACCCTGTTCCCTGAAAACGCTATGGGAACATCTTTGTTCAGCCGGTTGTGAAGCATGTGTGTATCAAAAACGCCAAATTTTGGCGAGGTATTATATAACCTCGGTCAGGTGATGAGGTGCACCTGCAGATTATAAATAGGAGTGAACTGGAAACATCCTGAGGTCATTTTTTGTCTGAAAGGATGTCCAGCCACGCCAGCAGTGCGGCATTGGAGCGCAGCATCTCGTTCCCGCTTTTTCAGGGAAAGTAACCCGAGACATTCCCTTTCAAAAGCTATACTCGATGCTGCGTGAAAACGTTATGGGAACGAGAATAACAACGCCACCGCACTGCAAGTGCCTGGACCCCCAGGTTGTGCAGCATGTGTGCACAATAGCCAAAGAGGTCTCAGACATAACTTTGGGATGCTGACCCAAGGAGCCGTGAGCCTGGAGTAGCATGGACATCCAAACTATAAAATCTGACAAATGTGTGCTAAAAGGACCAACCTGCCGCATCACACAGTTGCTGCAAGTAGACACCTCTTGCCAGAGCAATTGATGAGGCAACCCCCTGGTCGAATGTGCCCTGACTCCTAGAGGCGATGTGTGACCATGCACCGCATAGGCTAGGGAAATAGCATCTCTCACCCAATGTGACAGCGTTTGTCTAGTGGCGGCCGCCCCCCGGTTGCGGCCCCCATGGAAAATCAAAAGCTGCTCTGACTTACGACACTGGGTAGCGCTGTGGACGTAAATCTGAAGAGCACGTACTGGACACAATAAGTGAAGTCTTTCCTGCTCAGGAGCTGTAAACAGCGGAGGACAGAAGGCTTCGAGAACAACTGGGTGCATGGTCGAGAATGGAAGTTTCGGAAGATAGTTCGGGTGAGGATGCAGAATAGCTTTGACTAGCCCAGGGGCAAAATCTAGGCAGGATGGGAGACTGACATAGCCTGCAGATTTCCAATTCTCTTCAAAGAAGTAATGGCCATAAGAAAAACCATCTTAAGAGTCAGAAGCCTGACAGGCGCTGACTGTAGTGGTTTGAAAGGCGTGTCAATCAGACCTTCGAGCACAATAGGTAAGTCCCACAAAGGGACCATCGCTCTAGTGGGCGGCCTCAACCGTTTAGCTCCATGAATAAAACGGGCAACTAAAGGGTGCTTTCCCACAGAAACCCCATCGGTCAGAACAAGCCGAAATAGCACTGAAACAATTCGGCATGTCTACATGTTTTGCCATGCACCAACTTTCAAATACACTCCATTTGAGGGCATAAGTTCTTCTAGTGGAGGGAGCCCTAGCACTTAGAATAGTTTCAATTACGCTGGCTGGAAGACCAGCATCTCTTAGTTGGTTCCCTTCAGGGGCCAGACGTGAAGGTTCCAGAGCTCGGGCCGGGGATGAAATATTGTACCCTGCACCTGAGACAGAAGATCCCTTCTCACTGTCGAGGAGAGATATTAGATCCGAGGACCACACTCTGGTCAGCCAACAGGGCGCTATCAATAAGAGTTGTAACCCTGTTGACGGACCCTCGCCAGAACACCCGGAAGCAGAGCTATCGGAGGAAATGCATAAAGGCGTAATCTGGGCCATGTATGGGCCAACGCGTCCAGACCTAAGGGAGCTGGAGGAGTCAGAGAGTAGTGAAGGGGACATTGTGCTGTTTCTTGCGTTGCAAAGAGGTCCACTTCTGCTACATAAAATCTTCCACATTTATATGCCCGGAATGTAAATCACCCTGAGGGACAGAAACTTGTCCTGTGCCCAAAGCAGAACCTGGTGCGCTAGCTTGTCCAAGCGGCGCGAGCACAGTCCGCCCTGGTGATTTATGTACGAGACTAAGTGTTGTCCACCCTCACTAGGACATGGTAGCCTCTCAACTGCTGGAGGAAGTGTTTCAGGGACAGAAATAGAGCCATCATTTCGAGGCAATTGATGTGCCACGCAAGAAGCTGACCTCTCCAGCTCCCTTGGGCTAGATAGCCATCTAAGACTGCACCCCAGCTCGTGAGGGAAGCGTCTGTCGTTAGCATCCCACTTAGAGTGGGACCCAGAGTCCAAAACCGGGGTCTGAACCACATAGAAAGGTTACGAAGCCCCTGGCGCATATCCCTTATTTGTCTCTGGGGATTGGCCCTTGGATAAAATCCCCTTGCGCTTAGCCACAACTGAAATGATCTCATGTACAGAGGCCCATCACTGTCTGGCCTAGCCTGATTTCCTTTAGGGTATTGAGAATAGATTCGACACACGCAGGAGATAGCTGTGCCTGCATTACCTTGCAATACCTCGAATTCCATATGACACCCAAATACGTTGTACTCTGAACAGGAAAGAGAATGCCTCTCTTGGCATTGAGTCTCAATCCTAAAGAATGGAGGTGAGCTAGGACGCTGATCTCGATCTCAACTGAGCCAGAATCAGCCAGTCGTCTATATAATTCAGAATATGGATGCCCTAGAATCATAGAGCAAGAGCTGCATCCATGCATTTTATATATGTGAGGGGTGACAGGACTGGGCCAATTGGAAGGACCCGATACTGGTAAGCTTCGCACCCGAAAGCGAACCTCAGAACCTGTGTTGTGGCAATATTTCTATATGAAAATATGCATCCTTCAGGTAGATTGTCACAAACCAATCCCCTGGTTGGATTTGAGAAACAATAATTTTGGCGGTCAACAATTTTATGTTCAGCCCACGAAGATGTAAAATTGGACGCAACCCCCCCATCTCTCCTGGAAACCAGGAAATACTGACTTTAGTAGCCTGGGTCTCTGTCTGGCAGGGGAACATGTTCTATGGCCCCTTTTTCCAGCAAAGTCTGTAATTGCCAAGTCAGCAGATGCGCACGTTCCAGGTTTCATGGAAGTAGAGACCACGCCATTGAAACGCGGAGGACCATGTGCAAAATGAATCCTGTAGCCTCTCTCTAAGTGCTTCATACCTACGGAGACATACCTGGCAGTAGGTTCCCCGCTGCCAGCCTCTCTGAAAGGGGCACAAGTTTTGACACTGAGGCTAGATGGGGGGTGGGTGTTAGGTGTCCTGAAACATGGCAGGGAGGAACTGAGGACCTAACATTTCGCTGGAGACCTGGCAGGGAGGAGTCTTTATCCCTTATTGGAATTTTTATACGCCCCTACTCGGCGGGAGACACCCCCATGGTCCTGGGCATGTCAGCTTCAGGACTTCTTTTTGGCGGAGATGATGCTCCTCAGGTCTGGACTTTTTGAGGCAGATTGCAAAGCGCAGCAAGTCCCTCCCCAGTCTCTATGAGGGTGTACCCGGCTCGCCACACTCTCCTTCTGTGCTTCACGCCTCGTGGGGACCAGACCTGGTCAGGACTGGATGGCTGACTGTCCCAATTCCTGAACATGGCAGGGTAGAAACCTTATAAGGCCTGCTCTTAGAGCATCAAGGAGGAAAACGCGGTCCCTGTCCTTGATGCCCATGAGGTTAAGCCATAGATGTCTCTCCATGGCGACCATTGCAGACAAAGAACGGTTGATAGCACGGGTCACCTGCTTGGTGGCATGGAGAAATAAATCTGTGGCTTGGTGTAGCTCCGCAAATGCTGCATCATCGATAGACCCGCCAGTGCTCAGATCTCTCAGCAGGTCAGCCTGATATGCCTGCAAAACCGCAATGGCGTGCAGGGCAGCACCAGCCTGACCCGCTGCCTGAAAAGCTTTCCCCACCAATGAAGATGTTAGTCTACACGGCTTGGTGGGGTGTGTGGGCTTTTTCAGGGAGGATGAGCTCCCAGGAGAGAGATAGCTTGCAAGCGTCTCTTCAATCTGGGCCATCATCATATAACCCCGTGCTTTTGCATCAACAACATTTGAATGAATCGATGTTAATAGCAAAAATAGGGGATGAATAGGGCTTATTCCATGAAAGAGTTAACTCGTCATGGAGGTCGCCAAAGAAGGGGAGGGACCATCATTGAGGCCCCTCCCCCAGCCACCCAACAGAAACCTGTCGTCAAATTTTGAGCGCTTGGGGATTTTTATTTATTTTTTGCTCCTGTGGCAAGAGAGGAAGTCTCTTCTGCCCATTCACAAGAAGTTCCGGGGCACGCTTGAGAGGTGGATGCTAAAACTGATCCGGGGAGAGCGCAAGAGAAAGGGGGAATTCCGTCTCATGCGCATCTGCCAGATCGGCACGTGACCCCACGAATGCGCCGCAGCTTGCAAAGCACCTTAATAGGGAGGAGATCACAATGCTCACATTCTTCCTGGAGCCCAAGAAAAAATCGTGGAGATCGAGCTCCGCTAGAGATCTATCACACAGTGGCTTGCATCTCTTAGTAAACTCTGCCATATCGGTGAATTAACTGTAACTTAACACTGTTCTTTTTCTTTTGTTTGTATATTCGCTTGCACATGCACGCAAACACAATGCGGTCCTTGAAGACAAAAAGACCTGAGGATGTTTCCGGTTCACTCCTATTTATAACCTGAAGTTGCACCTCACCTGATCGAGGTTATATAAGCCAAAATGCTTCACAACCGGCTGAACAAAGAGATGTTCCCATAGCGTTTTCACGCAGCATCGAGTGTAGCTTTTGAAAGGGAACTAGAAACGAAAGGAGCTAGAAACACACTGAACAATACTTAAACAAAGACAAAAGGCCATACTCAAAGACACAAAAATCCTAATTACAACCATTTAGAGCCAACATAAAACAAATACCTACTAAAGCAAAACCAAAACAAAACAAAAGCAATGCCCACTAGACCTTATCAATACTTGACCCAGATCTAATGAGCTACCTCGGTTCAGGTGAGCTCCATCATCACCTGACCGAGGTGCCTTCTGGGAAACTGAGTCTCCAAACAGAACTAAAAAAACTAAAAATAATTGTGCACATAGTGCCCTCTAGGGGTTGTCCCTTACAGTATCCCTCCCCCCCCAAAACCTTACACCAACTGACCAACCTCAAGAGTAATACTGGATAATGACATCATATACACTTACCTAAAGTATTATTAGGAACAACATACTAATACAGAGTTTGACCCCCTTTTGCCTTCAGAACTGCCTTAATTCTACGTGGCATTGATTCAACAAGGTGCTGAAAGCATTCTTTAGAAACGTTGGCCCATATTGATAGGATAGCATCTTGCAGTTGATGGAGATTTGTGGGATGCACATCCAGAGCACGAAGCTCCCATTCCACCACATCCCAAACATGCTCTATTGGGTTGAGATCTGGTGACTGTGGGGACATTTTAGTACAGTTTAGTTTAGTTTAGTTCAAGAAACCAATTTTAAATGATTCGAGCTTTGTGACATGGTGCATTATCCTGCTGGAAGTAGCCATTAGAGAATGGGTACATGGTGTTCATAAAGGGATGGACATGGTCAGAAACAATGCTCAGGTAGGCCGTGGCATTTAAACGATGCCCAATTGGCACTAAGGGACCTAATGTGTGCCAAGAAAATATCCCCCACACCATTACACCACCACCAGCAGCCTGCACAGTGGTAACAAGGCATGATGGATCCCATCCGCCTCAAGGTTGTGCATGTTGTGGCTTCACAAATGCTTTGCTGCATACCTCGGTTGTAATGAGTGGTTATTTCAGTCAAAGTTGCTCTTCCATCAGCTTGAATCAGACTGCCGCGTACTGGATGTTTTTCCCTTTTCACACCATTGTTTGTAAACCCTAGAAATAGTTGTGCGTGAAAATCCCAGCAACTGAGCAGATTGTGAAATACTCAGACTGGCCCGTCTGGCACCAACAACCATGCCACGCTCAAAATTGCTTAAATCACCTTTCTTTCCCATTCTGACATTCAGTTTGGAGTTCAGGAGATTGCCTTGATCAGGACCACACCCCTAAATGCATTGAAGCAACTGCCATGTGATTGGTTGATTAGATAATTGCATTAATGAGAAATTGAACAGGTGTTCCTAATAATCCTTTAGGTAAGTATAAAAATCAATAATAAAAAATAAGAAAGTCTCATTAAATTGTAAATTTTATAGTCAACATGGGCTAACTGTGGTAATAGGAATTTAACAGTTCCTAGTTGCAGTAATTTATGCTAAAGATGCCATAAACGAGTACAGTGGAACCTTGGATTACGAGCATAATTCATTCTGGAAATGGGCTCGTATTCCAAAACACTCATAAACCAAATCAAATTGTCCCATAAAAAATAATGAAAACTCAAATTATTGATTCTACAGCGCAAAACAATAAATACATAAAAGTAATGAATACAATATGTAAAGTAAAAATAAAACAAATTAACCTGCACTTTACTTTTAAGAAAAAAAAATCCAACAGATAAGTGTTTCCGTTTGTGCATGTAGGCGCCGTGTATACAGATGTGTGAAGGGGAGAATGTCTATTACCGCCGCGACAAAACGACAGCGGCCAAAATAAATCAGTTGCATTTCAAGGCAATGACCGCCAGGTGGCGCAAAGTGACATTTTCCGTCATCTCGTTTTTTTTAAAAATAATTAAGTCATAAAAATGTCTAAACAATATGCTGTATCGAAGAAATACTACAGTAATGGTAGTTTCCACATCTGTATATTTTAAACAACAAGCATGAAAAATTTTAATCAGAGCTATTGATATTTGCTGTACAATAGTGTAATGAGTAAAAAAAAAAACATTGAAGTTGAACATTAAAACAAGTACACTACACTGTAAACCCTAATGCTCAAAGTAATTAAACACATTGAGTACTGTTAACCTATATAATTGAATGAATAATAATTTTCATTACATAAGTAACAATAACTTAAGTAAAACTTCCACCAGTGGAAACTCTATAGAGCTCTTGTGGCGCAGTGGTTATGTGTCTTGCCTGCCATGCAGAAAACCCATGGTTCGACAGTTGGACAGTTTGCAATATTTTTTCTTCATTTGTTTACCAAACTCAAAAATTGATAGTTCTGTTTACTTAAAATTGGAAACATGTAACTGATTATCTCAATTATTTGGCGTTTTGCCAACTTAATTGGGTTTACAGTGTATGGTTTTGGGTCATCTTAAATGTTGTGTTCTTTAAATTTGTAGTAGATAATACAGAAATAAATTAAACTAAATGACTATAAAATTAAAACATTGTCAGGACGTGCTACTGTGTAAGCAGATGTCGTTGTCATTCAGCCCCGTTTGTGTTTTTGTGGTAGTATGGAAATTAAATGCAGTACGATGTTATGATCATAATTTTCTTTAATAAATAATGACACCCGTTGCGCTGTACCACCGCTGACAAAACCTTATGAAATATAATCACAGTACTAAAATTATAGTAATACATATAGCCATTTCTTATTTGCATCAAATTTAAGCAAAGTAAATGTACATTTGTGTCATGGCGCGCGCCTGTGATGGGCGTGCGCCCAAATCAATATCGCTCCTCACTCACTCCGAAGCTTACTAGGTAGGCGGCCTAGGTGCACACTGCAGCTATGCGAAGAAGCGGGGCCGCCTAACGAGGCACAACTGGTGAGCTATCGGCGCTAATGATCCCGAGCTTCTCTCCGCGCTATCAAACACAGCGGGAGTGTTACTCGGGGTCTGTTGCACTGTAAACCCGATTTAAGTTGGCAAAACTCTAAAATATTTGAGGTAATCAGTTGCATCATAATTTAAGTTTGTTGAATTTGTTCAGTTAACTTGGAAAATCTCAGTTCTACAAACTCAAATGCCAAAACGTCCGAATACTCAATTATTACTCATTCAATTATATAAGTTTACAGTACTTAGTGTGTTTAATTACATTGAGCATTAGGGTTTACTGTGTAGTGATGAAGATAATCATGTTTTAGGGTTACGGTGTCTGCTTTACAATGTCAGAAACATTCAAATGCAAATAATTTACCCTCCCCAGGTGTGAATCAGCGGTTCTCATCTATACATTCAGAGAAACTAAAATGCACCCCTCCCCACTTTAAGACCCTCTTGGATCTGAGTCTCTTCTGAAGACTTGCAGTGCTTCAGGCCTCTTTTTAATCATCTGGATTCCAGATTCTAAAATTGAAATTGTTACCGTTTTTAATCCCTAGAATGGAAAACATTGAGATTTTCCTTATCATAACATGAATTGTATTGTTGTAATCACTCTATACACAACTTTCTTGGGTATTTATTTTTAAATAAAATATAAAAATTGAATACAAAATGAAAATATACAGAATAGACCATTTGTATTTTCATTTGTTGTGTATAGTGTGATTAAAAAGAGTACAAGGCATGTTATGGTGAGGAAACTTTCCATCTCTTCCACACTGACTGATGTGCCTAACTTTTGTCAGCAGAGCCTCTAATCTACGACTTTTCATGAATATGTAAGACCTATTGACCTATTAAATTTGATGCAAATAAGAAACGGCTATATGTATTACTATAATTTTAGTACTGTGATTATATTTCATAAGGTTTTGTCAGCGGTGGTACAGCGCAATGGGGGTCATTATTTATTAAAGAAAATTATGATCATTACATCGTACTGCATTTCATTCCCATACTACCGCAAAAACACAAGCGGGGCTGAATGACAATGACATCTGCTTACACAGTAGCACGTCCTGACAATGTTTTAATTTTATAGTAATTTAGTTTAATTTATTTTGGTATTATCTACTACAAATTTAAAGAACACAACATTTAAGATGACCCTACACTGTAAAGCCGATTAAGTTGGCAAAACGCCAAATATTTGAGGTAATCAGTTACATTTTATTTTTTAAATTAATGATAGTTCTGTTTATTTAAAATTGGAAACATAAATTTTTGAGTTTGTTGAACAAATAAAAAAATACATATTGCAACCCTCCCCGCGAATCGAACCAGAGATCTTCTGCATGGAAAGCAAGACAGTTAACCACTGCACCACAAGAGCTCTACAGAGATTACACTGGTGGAAGTTTTACTTAAGGTATTGTGACTTACGTACCCAAACAATTATTTAGGTAAACAGTACTCAAAAACAATTACTCAAACAAATAATTGTACTCAAACAATTATTTAGGTAAATAGTACTTAATGTGTTTAATTACTTTGAGTATTAGGGTTTACAGTGTACACGCGTAGGCTTTTTAATTACACATGATAAAATCTAAAGGCTCACTGTGTTAAAATTTACTTTAAAATTCGATACTAATAAAATTTAATTCTACATTTGTACTGTAATTTTAGTATTGTGATTATGATTTAAGTACAATGTTACACTTGATTTTATCCGCTACTACGTGCAGCTCTAAAGGAGCTGCGGCTCATTAATCCTTGAGAGAATTAAATAAGGTCTGACGCGTCGGTCTATAGTTATATAGCGCCACTCAGTGGTCAAAGCCAGCAACTGCATACCGCCGCCGTGTGGTGCGACGGCGAAACTAGAAAACTCGTCTGCACACATCTGTATGTGTGTGTGTGTGTGGAATTAGCCCCTTCCCTCGCCTCATCTTGAACAGTAAAACTCCTCCTCTCTCCCCCCCATCTCACTTTTTAAGTTTCACAGCAAATACACACAACAGAAACACTGTTTTAATGGGGGGAAAAAAAGAAATCTCTCTAATGACACTCGCATGAGCGCATATTAATGGAATCACTGCTGTAAAGTAAAAAAAAAAAATGAACCAGCATCTTACCTTTGAAAAGAATCGCGACAGAGCAGAGTTTTCTGTGTAAAGAAAGTGTGTGTATGAAGCCGGGGAGGGGGGTGTAAAGGCAGGAGAGTGTGTGCGTGTGTCCGTGTCAAATTACACGCGTGCACACACATAGGACGGTGAGTAAAGGCGTGGGAGCGAAAGTGCGTCTTGCGGAACACTCGTAAACCATGTCACTCGCAATCCGAGGTTCCACTGTTTTGAGTGCTTAAATGAACATACACATGTTACTCAACCAGAATTGCACTGCTACTGTTGCAGCACCCGGCGGCGACATTAGGGTTTTGCATTTACTGGCTTTACGTCGCTAAGTGGCGCTATAACCATAGACTGAGCACAGGCCTTAGTTCATTCTCTCAAGCATTAATGAGCTGCAGCTCATCGACAGCTGCACATGATACTCTCGCATATAAATTCAGGTGAAACATTGGAATTAAACGAACGCATAATCACAAAATTACAGCACAAATTTAGAATTTAAATTAACACAGTGAGACTTTAAATTCTATCATGTGTAATTAAAAAATTCACAAAATGGTTTTGTGTCATTTTACACTGTTTTTTTTATTTGTAGTAGATTTATTAACTGAATTAAAAAAAAAACATTTATTTAAAAAATTAAACTAAATGACCATACAATTCAAATATAAGCCGATGTCAGTCAGCAGCGCTGGTGTTTTTGCGTTCTTGTGATAAAATGCAGTAGGCTGTTATGATTATCATAATTTTCTTTAATAAATAATTAAAACATTTTTTACATGTACATTTCTACATCCAGTAGCACATAGTGCATTGCATGCAGTTTTAGTCAAAGTGCATGCGTACTGATTTAAATTTGAATAAATGAACAGACAGAATCAGCCATTAATTTCCATCAACTTGTTTGTGGTGAAGTTTTCTTTCCCAAAAGTTTATTGCCAAATAAATGTTTATTATTAAATTAATGTTAAAAATAAAAACAGACGTATGTCAGATTCTCGTCTTCACACGCTGCTGAGCCCCGCCCCCGCACTTAGCGCTCCATTCACATGCAAGATTTAGATCAATGACAGGAACATCCAGCAGACCTCATTGTCCTGATGTCTAGAAAATGCATCTTACTGATCTTGGTCATTTTTAAATGCTTTTACTGTACGTGCAGATCGACTGTATTTATCTACACTATATATGTCATGGTAATGTGGAAAGTGATTATCAGATTAGATTATTAGAAATAATCTAGATATTTAGATAATCTAGATTATTGCAAACCATGCATCTGCATTTGATCAGATGTGTCTCCCCTGCTTGGTTCTGTGTGTGCAGTGTCTCAATGTGATGTCTCAAACATAATGCAATAATGCGGATCAAATATAATACACCTGTCCATAAATAAAAAGGAATATTCACTAAGGAAAGAAGACATGCTGAGCTTCAGTTCATTGTGATGCGGTCTAGGAAGGAAACGGAGATATCAGTTAAAAATCTGATCATACAAAATCTGAAATCTGAATATATTCAGTAAATCTATGAATTACACTCAAAAAGTATCAAATCCAACTATGAAGTCTGTTTTAATTGATACTATTCAACATTTTTATATTCATTTATTCATTTATGTTTTGCTGGCGAAATAAATTTTAGGCAGAGATGCTCGGTCTTGTTAATTCGTTTTAAAACCCTCAATTCATCAGCAGCAAAACCAGTTAGAAAATTCACACTCATCAAGAATGAAAGGCAAGAAGATGAATTAGAGTAACTGGGGATTCTGCGGGTGTTCACCTTGGAGTATGCTGTCGCATTATATTCAGCGAGTAGCATATATATTTGTTTCTTGCATTTCTGGGGGGTATGCATGCTGTTTTATCAATAAATCTGCTCATATTTATCAGCCCTTTGATCAACAGAACTCACTTTCACTGCAAAAGGCACTGTTTATTGTTTAGTGTATATTTAAAGCACGCGCACACACACATTCATCATGAAAGATACATTGTAAAACAAAATAAAATTCATGTTTGCTTTTGTTTTAGGCTAACTTATAATACACTTTTTTATTCTTTGTTGTACTTCTCTTTTTGCACACGTGCAGGCACCTTTAAATTTGAATAGAAAATAATAGTGAGCCAGTAGGCACGTTATTTATCACATAACTTAAACAGCTGAATGAAGTTAAATTTACACAATAAAGTAATAATTGTGTTTGCTTTAGACTTGTGCACTCATGTGTAAATAGCTTTTTCAATGTCTATACTTGTAAAGCTAAAATAAGTGAAATGGTGGAGCTGAAGTCATTTGACAAGGAACAACTGTGACATGAGCAGAGTATGACATCACAGTATGCATCACCTCACAGTCACTAATGGAGCAAAGGTACAAGCTCAACATACAAGCACCGTCTGTGACAGAATCACCACCTCACAGACTCTACCCAATAAGTAACTATGAGGACAGAGTATAGGGTCTGTGTATAAAAAGCCTGCGTGTAAGTCAAGACCACAGTCAGCAACATGTGAGACAGGGAAGCGCATCGGCCGCCGGTTATCTCAGGGACACTGATGGTATGATAATACCCATCTGTACTTATACAAAGACTGAACTGATTATCACTTTAACCTGAGTTATTTGATATTTGTCATTTATATTATGCTATGATTGTTGTTAGAGTGTGATTTCCATGAATTCCCAAAACATTTAATATGATATTGTGTATTTCATATGTGCTAAATGGTTCATGGAATAATGTGTTAAGCTTAGTATTTTGTTGTATTTGTTTACATTTTATTTGATAAGTAGTCAAATAAAAGAAGTTGTTTATATTTATTAGAAGTAGTGATTTAACTATTATTTATTAGAAGTAGCGATTTAACTATTATTTATAAAAAATAGTGATGTACCTTTTTTGTGGTTTTTCATTTAAGGTTATCAACCACTTAGTTGAATCCACTTTGAACAATTGTTGTGTAACTTGCAAAGCTGTCAGACACAAGAATTAAAAGTGATTCCAGATTTTATCCTTATGCCCCCTGTAGTTGGCTAATGGCTTTTTTCGAATTTGAAGCAGAAGTTGATGTGCAAATTCCCAGATAACTCGACAGTCGATAACCAAGTGTAGCAGTGTGAACAGAGAGTGACAGCTCAGTAAAGTCCATAGACCAAGTGCTGCTAACACAGGTTAAGAGGATAATATCCAAGCAAAATGACAGAAGTAACCTTTGGAAAAACAGTTGAGCAACTGAAAAGGGAGAGAACTTCTGCAAAAAGTAGTTTTACTAAACAAGCTAAATTTCTCAACAGAGAAGCACTTACAGTAATTTGCCGGAATCAGAACTTAAAAAGGAATTCAAAAATCTTTCCACTTGAGCAAGAAAAGTTTTTGAAACCAATGATGATTACAAGGTTGGGTTACTGGCAGAAATTAAAGCTCACACAGAAAACAGTGCAGAGGTATGGCTTTCAGCACAGCAAGAAGCTGATTTTAAAGAAACAGAGGAAGAATGCAATGCAAGGTTCGAGGAAATTGACAAGCTAGTGCAAACGAACATCTGGAAAACATACCGTCAAGCCGAGATGGCAGCTACTATTACCGCGGCAGAGACAGCTTGTAAGCATGCTTTCACCATGCCTGCCTGTAGTAAACAACTCTTGATGTCTCTTAATGAGACTGGTGAAAGAGGCAACCAAGGCACTGGTAAACTGGGAAAGGTGGACCCCAACAACTGAAAGTGTAGAGTTAGCAGGTCGTGTATGGAAGCTGAAAAAGTTTAGCAGTACGCATGTACTCAACGGATTACAGAGAATGCACGGGCATCAGAAACCGATGTGAAAAATGAGATAGATGTGATAGCATCTGCAGCTCAGATTAGTCCAGTAGTAAAAATCAAACCTACAAGCTTACCTAAGTTCAGTGGTAATAAGAGGGACTACCACTGGAAGAGGGACTGGGAAAACCTCCAGAGATAAGGGGAACCTACAGGGTTGGCTGAGGTTAAAAAGATTCAACTGGTGGACAGCATTGATGACAAGATTGCTAAAGAGCTATAGAGTTAATCCAAACGGTAGAAAAGGCCCTGGCAGATCTCATGGACCTTGGAAATATCAGCAATATCAAGAACCCACTTGTGATGAAGTCCATTGAAAGCAAGTTACTCAAAGAAAGAAGAAGAAATTCTTGAAAGGCTTGAGCAGCTCAACAGCTCAGGAAAGGCAGAAAGGCCAGAAAATAAGTCTGATAAGTATACCTTCACCAGAACGACAAAGAAAGTTTCTACAGAAAGTGGATGCATTGTATGTGGAGAAGAGAAGCATAGAGACAAAATCTTCTTCTGCAAAAAGTTTAAAGAACTAAAACTAGCAGAGAAGAAATCCAGAGTGAAGGAACTAGGTGCGTGTGAAAAGTGCTTGGGATGTCACAACGATGGTGACAGGTGCAACGACAACTACCTTTGCAGAAACAAAGACTGTAAAAGGGGAGCCTCGTCAGACCACCATCCCCTCCAAAAGAGGAACTCAAGGACATGGATGGGGGAAGAGCCACCACCAAAGACCCACAGGAAAGGAAGCAGCTTTAGAGATGATCAGGAGGAGCTTCTGGCTGAACTCTCACCAGAACAAGCAGAAAAGTTCAAGAGAGCATTCACCAACAAAGATAAGATGATAGACTGCTCTGAGAGAGATTAAATGGAACTTTTATTCGGGAGTGCATTAAAAGAAGTCCCTGTTATCGTGATGTTGATGGAAGTAATCGCTAATGCAGGACAAAAAATTGGCACTTTGATAGATCTGGCCACAGACAAAAATTATATTACAAAGCTACTGATAGACTCAAGTTAAGAGGAGAGAAAGTTACCTTGGTAGTTCATGAGGTTGGCAAGATGGCCATTAGAGTGAGCACAAAAAGGTACCTCCTTAGGATTAGAGTCAAAACTCATGAGGGGACGGTGAAGGCTCATCAGTTGATATGTTATGGGTTAGAGGAGTTTGCCAAAGTACACAGAAGTGTAACTCCAGAGCAACTTAAAAAAATATTTCTAGATGTAGACCTCAAAAAATTGAAAAGGCCGGAGAAGATTGAACTCCCTATCAGCCACCGAGAGGGGAGACTGGCACCACAAAGAATGAAAGTCGTGGGAGATCTCATCCTATGGGACAGTCCGATGGGGGGAACTTTGCTGGAGCACACCCAAATCTGTTTGAAAGGTGAATATGACAGCACATGAGTCTGAGACGCATTTTGCTCAGTCCATGAGGGTGGCTGCAGTCAAGTATGAGGAAATCTTTGAAAAGGCTGAAGCTCCAAATATCCCCAAGATAATCCAAAGAGGGAAAAGTCCTGTGGCTGGAACAAAAAGCTCACTTGCAAGTAACCAGGATTTTCTTAAGTGGTGGAAGTGAGACAGTTTCGGAGCGATCTGTGAACCAAAGTGTGGTGGGTGCCGTTGTGGTAACTATCTGGAGGAAAAGAAATGATTCTAGCAGAAGAGAAGGAACTTGTGATTATAAGAGAGGGTCTCACGTATGTTGAAAAAGATTCCCACAGTAAGTCTCCACATTGGGATACAAAGTATCCATGGATTCAGGACCCATCCACCCTTCCATACAACAGGAGTGGGGTGGAAAGTGCTTTCTTAAGAATAGAAAAACAACTCAAGAGAGTACCAGAATAGCAAGGTATTTATGCAGCTAAGGTCCATGATATGGTTGAAAAAAAGGAGCAGTGATGCAACTCACCAAGGAAGTGATTGAGAAGTGGAGGGGACCAGTTTGGTATGTCAGCCACTTAGTGGCACCAAACCCCTACTTAACAACCACTCCAGTGCAGCTGGTCTGGAATAGTAGCCAAAAATTTATTGGACTAAGCATGAATGATCTCCTGCTAAAAGGGCCAGATGTGTCAGGCTCAGTTGGGGGCATGGTGGGTCCAAGTGCAGATGCTGGAAGTGTATTATGAGGAGAAGTGGTATTTTGGAGTGCTTGTGACTGACTGAGTTGATAGTGTGCCAGTTCAAAGCCTTGGCATGAATTCCAAGCTGCAGTGTGAGCAGGGAAAGCCTCACTGAAATGAGGAAGCACAGATCGCCGGCACGAGTGCGTCGAGGCGAGCGGCGGTGTGTATGACGTCAGCCTTGCAAGAATGCGGAAGTGCGTAGCGCCACCGTGTAACCCGAGACGTATGCCGAAAGGGAGAGCCTCGCGATGAATGCCGGCGTGGGCTAAAAGAACTTGAGCCAATGGGAAAAAAGAGTGTGAGCTCGCCGAGGAGTGAGCAATAATCGTGGTCATGAAACGGGCGAGGGTCGAAGCCGGAGTGACGAGAGGAGGTCCGTAATTCAAGTTCGTGGTCGGTGGCAGGTAAGTGGTCGGCAACGGGAAATATCCAAATGACAATAATCCAATAACGAGAGACGAAGACGTGGTCAAAAACTGAGCGAGGTCGATAACGAAACACGCTGGTAAGGCGCACAATAAACTGGCGATGTTGTGGTGTCAGAGCGTGACTTAAATAGGCATGTGAAGTAATCAGTGATACAGAGAACAGGTGTGGAGAGCGGGAATTGAGGCGGTGAGATGAAAGGAGTGGTAAGGAGCATGGAGCGGGCATGCTCAGGTGGTCATGGCGAGGCTGTGGCTTGATGTGACGTGACAAGATGTACTCAATCCTATCAGAGCTATCTTGCTTCTATTTAGAAAGGGAGTATTTGCTGCTCTTGGAGACATTAAGAAGATGTACAACTGTCTGGCTCGAAGAGCGTGAAGTGCATCTTCACAGGTTCCTCTGGAGAGATAAGGAAAAAGGAAATAGGCGAGTCAACATCGGAGATCGCCCTGGTGGATGCATTGAGCAATTAGCTATGCGTGAAACAGCACAATTAGCGAAGTTTGCTCATTTGAAAGAGGAGTGTAGAGTACTTGAGGAGGATAGCTACGGGGATGACATCCTCACATCCCACAATGACCAGGAGAGACTGACCATGATAATAAATGGACTTGAAGAGATTCTGACAGATGGTGGATTTGCACTCAAGCCATGGGTTAGGGCAGGGCAAAGTGGGAGGCAAGTAACTCGTGCACAAACTCAAAGTCAAACGATCATACTTTCGAACCACATGAAGGAAGAAGAAAACTTTAGGGACAGGGTACTTGGTAGAAGAGGACAAACTCTATGTTATGACCTCCATTAACTTCCCAAAAAGGAAAAAATAATGAGAACAGGCCAGAACCTTCTTGAAGGCGAAGTAAAACTGAAAATGCCTAACCCATTGACCATGAAACAGCTACTTAGCCAGGTTGCTGGGCTCTATGACCAAATTGGTCTCGTTATGCCTGCCAAGCAAAAAGGTGCAATTCTTGTCAGGAAGGCATTCTAAGAGACAGGAAATGGGAGCTTAGCTTGACAAACATGGGACAAGTCACTTTAGGAAAATCTCAGAAATGAGGCCATCAAACTCTTCCAGAAGTATATACAGCTCAATCAAGTTAAGTTTCAAAGAAGTCTCATGCCATCTCAAGACCTACGGGACTGTATTGTACCTAATGTGGTAAACAGAGCAAGATGTGGATATCAGATTATTCGAGTCCAAGGCCAAGTTAGCACCACTGGACCAGAAGGGAGATGCTGTCAAGGCTGAGATCTGTGGTGCAGTTCTGCTGCACGTCTCAGAAAGTACTTTGAGAAGCATGGGTGGATGGAAGTTGAATGTTGGTTTCACTTAGTAGACAATGAGATTGTGCTGGGGGCCATTCAACATGATAGTTATGGATTCTAGACGTTCTTTGCAAATAGAGTCGGGGAGATCCAAAAGACTGGGCCAGCAAGTGACTGGTGTTGGATCCCAGGGGACTTCAACATCGCAGACCTCATCACGAGGGGGGGCACTCCCAAGG
The DNA here is from genome assembly GCA_011419295.1 of Clarias macrocephalus. Taxonomy (NCBI): domain Eukaryota; kingdom Metazoa; phylum Chordata; class Actinopteri; order Siluriformes; family Clariidae; genus Clarias; species Clarias macrocephalus. Next base: position 2,549 of record JAAGKR010007024.1, on the reverse strand, counting down.
ATCTCGATGCAGATTCTGTATGGCAGAAGGGACCACTGTTCCTAAGGTATCCAGTAGAAGAGTGGCCAAAGAAATCTGCTGCAGAGATTACCACTGATGCAAGGGAGAAAGTTAATAAACTCCAAAGGAAGTCATTCTCATCTGTCCTGACAAGAGCTCAAACATTGATCAAACTGAGGAAAGCAGAAGGGAGATCTCAAAAAAACAAATACTGAAAACAGAAGGCATTCCACTAATGTCGCTTCTGACCCAAGCAGCCATGAAAATCTACCAGGGAGAACACCAGGTGACATTGTTATCAAAATACTAGTGGACATAGAAAGGTTTAGTAACCTAACCAAACTAGTTAGAGTCATTTGTTGCATGTGGCGTGCCATAAGAAAATGGTTAGGGGTTCGAACTCAAAGGATGGGAAATGGAAAGTTGCATCAGAAAGGAAAACCAGGAAAGCTGTGCTCAGCACAGAAGAGCAAGAGAACGCTCTAAAATTACTCTTCCTAGCAGCACAGGAGGGTGTGACATTTTCTGACAATACGCTTAACAGACTTACTCTATACGGAGAAGACTCAGGACTCCTAGTATGTGGTGGCAGAGTCCAAATCTTTAATGAGGACAAGTTTGCACTTTCAAATATTACCTGACAGGGCATGGGTGTCCACATTATTGGCCCGAGAAGCCCACAATGCAATTCATGAGGAGGTAGCAGGTACGCTCCTCAGGATGAGATACAAGGCATGGGTGACTAAAGGTCGGAAACTTGCCAAGAAAGTAGTAGACAGCTGCGTGATTTACAGAAAAGTAAGGGCAAAGAGGTGTTAGCAAGTTATGGGAGGCCTTCCTCCTGAAAGAGCAAAACCAGCCGCGTCCTTTGAATTTACAACCTTAGATTTGTTTGGTCCTTACGAAGTAAGAAATGAAGTCAGGAAAAGAGTATGGCTTAAAGTCTGGGGAATTGTTTTCTGCTGCATGGCGTTCCAGCGCTATACTTGCTGATGTTGTTCCTACTAGCCTACCAGAGATTTACAGCCCTGAGGGGACATCCAAGAAAACTGTGGTCCTACCCAGGCTCGAATTTCATTGGGGCTAACCCTGCTCTTGAAGAACTCTACAAGTTCTTGGATAAGCTGCAGAGATCTGAGCTGGAGGGAGAAGTTACCAAGCATGGTACTGAATGGTCCTGCAAGTTCTCCTAACTAATTACATTACAAAATGACTGTCATTAAAAAGTAATCAGTTACATTACAGCATTACCTTGCTGGGGGGGACAACTTTCTCACACACACACACACACACGCACACACACGCACACACACACACACACACACACTAATGGAATCACTGGTGTCTGGTTCACGGATTACATAAATTGTCTGAATAAATAAATTGTCAGATTACATTTTTGAAAAAATAACTAAATAACTGAGTACTTAAATAACGGACCTAATGCATTAGATTACTTGTTACCCTAATGCATTAGATTACTCGTTACATTAAAAGAGTAATCTAAGTATTCTTGCGCAATATGATCTAACGCATTACTTTGTACACTCAACATTGTCCCTGGGTCTGATTCCTTCACCAGCAACCAAAGAAGACTATAGCTGCTCTATGCATGAATGCTGATGCTTAAGTTAAGGTATGTTTGTACTGAAAGCTTTCCAACCATGGTAAGAAATTCACTTCCTAGTAAGTACTTCCATTAGAAAATTGTTTCTTTGTTCACTCATTTTACCAATTCACTTTCATATGCACAATGCCATAAATATACAGTATACAGGCTTAGAATTCTACATGCTTCTTCTACATACTTTCTTGCTTGCATCCTTTGTTACAGGGAAAGTGTAGTCCCTGAACTCTGAAATCATAACATCAGATAGAAGATTGATTAAATAAAATTATAAGTAAATTGTCCTATTAAATAATTAAAATTAACTGATACTAAAGACTGTTTTCTTAAGAAACCTGGTCCCAACAACAATTCAAACAAGTGCAAATTATCTAATCAACGTATGGTGTATGCTAAAGGGAAGTGCAAAATGGAGTCTGTCTGAATACATCTATTAGAAGAAGTTAATAGAAAGCAGGGAAATGCTTAATGATAGGCTGCTGGATGTCTCTTCAATGGCATGGCAACAGTGTTCAATGGCAAAAGTCAGCTGCAAGAGGTCTTAGCTGGTGGTCTGGCAGAAGCAGTGGCATCTTGGCCTGCAGCCAAGAGAAGGGATGTTTGTGGCAAAGAAAGAATATAAATGGAGCATGCAGTATAATCCTAACTTATCTGGTTTCATGGTGTCTTTTTAAAATGTACCAGCTACTACCAGAGGGTAAATGATAATCCCATAACTGCAAGTGCATACTGCCATGCTGTCTAAAACATTGTGTCAGGACAGTGGCTCTATTTGGACAGATAGGTTTTAAGTCTAATAGTTAACTTAAGTAACATCCAATTCTTAATCCATAAGGTTTAATATGACGTTTGCCCTCCTTTTGCAGCTATAGCAACTTCAACGTTTCTGGGAAGGCTTTCCACAAGGTTGAGGAGTGTGTTT
>JAAGKR010007023.1:2589-39310 GCA_011419295.1 Clarias macrocephalus | reverse complement strand
AGAGACAGAGAGAGACAGAGAGAGAGAGACAGAAAGAGAGAGACAGAGAGAGAGACAGAAAGAGAGAGACAGAGAGAGGAGAGAGAGACAGAGAGAGAGAGAGAGACAGAGAGAGGCACACAGATAGAGAGAGAGACAGAGAGAGAGAGACAGGAAGAGAGAGACAGAGAGAGAGAGATAGAAAGAGAGAGACAGAGAGAGACAGAAAGAGAGAGACAGAGAGAGAGACAGAGAGAGGCACACAGATAGAGAGAGAGAGAGAGACATAGATAGAGAGAGAGACAGAGAGAGAGACAGAGAGACAGAGAGAGAGAGACAGAAAGAGAGAGACAGAGAGACAGAAAGAGAGAGACAGAGAGAGACAGAGAGAGAGACAGAGAGAGACAGAGAGAGAGAGAGACAGAAAGAGAGAGACAGAGAGACAGAAAGACAGAGACAGAGAGAGACAGAGAGAGAGAGACAGAGAGAGAGACAGAGACAGAGAGAGAGAGACAGAGAGAGAGACAGAGAGAGAGAGAGAGAGAGACAGAGAGAGACAGAGAGAGAGAGACAGAGAGAGAGACAGAGACAGAGACAGAGAGATTTTTCTGCTTTTGAAGAACAAGGGACACATATACTGTGACACCAGACTCCAGACAAACGTATGGACACACAATCGGTTCGGCGACATGTAATGGTTTGAGGTCACATGACTTAAATACAAAGTCGAAACAGAAGAGGAATAAAACCTAAAGAAAGCGTTGCTGATGTCATACACTACCTCCCCTTGGGCAGGTCTCCGTCCTCTTTCCTCCAGCGGACGGTGGGGACGGGGTCCCCCTGCGCCTCACACCTGAACTCCACACTCTGCTCCACCAGAACCGACTGACTGCTCGGCCTGCGCAGGAAACTGGGTCTCTCTGTGCCCACACACACACACACACGCACGCACACACGCACGCACGCACACACGCACGCACGCACACACACACACACACGCACACACACACACACACACACACACACACACACACACACACACACACTCATTCAGCTATATAACATTACAATGAACCAAATATGAGATTATTACATACATTTTCCTTTTTTTTTTTTTTTTGGTTCTATTGTCAGATATTTGTTGCTAATTTTAAGGATTACTTTTTTAATTCACGCAAAACTCTGCCAATAAGATAAATTATTTAAAGAATTATAAAATAAATTAAGAAATTTTGTAATGATCCTATTTTTGACTTATTGTAATCTAAAAGTAAAAAAAAAGGAAGATTTATCCAACTACATTTAGGGTGTTTTTCTTCAGGTGCGCCGTCTCTCCCTCCCTCTCCCCACTGATCAGCGTTCACATCATTTCCCTCCGTACTTTCACCCTCCATTACAGCAGAGATTAATGTCCGAGATTTTCAAGGTTTCTTTTTCCATGTTCATCCGATCCGATCCGTGCCCATGTAGACTGTATTGTGCTCGAGACTCAGGCGCGGTTCACGAGCCCGGAACGAAGCGATTGTGCTCTCACTGATCAGAATGAACCAGCCTGAATTGAAACGCTCCCGCGGCCCTGACGTGAAAACGGACGGAAAGAATTTCGTTTGCTAATACAGTAACTGTCTACAGTTATGGCAGCGCTCTCACTATTCCTTAAAATTTCCATTTTAATACTTGGGTGCTGGATTCTGATTGGTCAGAAGGTGTTCATTCATGTTTTTTTTTATTTACTTATTTATGTTTTATTTAAACCACAATAGCAGTAAAGCTGCAAATCACAGGTGCAAATATTAATGCACTTGTTATAATGTATTAAATTTCCATAGAAAGAGCTTTGTTGAAGGAGTCTCCAGTGTTAGTGGAGGACTTTCAAGTTTTTTTTTCTTATTATTAACTTAACAAAGAATCCTATGGAAAAAAAAATGGTTGTTTGTAGCTGCTGTAACATGAACGAGAACAGAATCGAATGTATCAAGATAAGAATAATTAAATAATAATAATAATAATAATAATTATTATTATTATTATTATTATTATAAATACTAAAAAACATATGATTTATACTTAATAATATTTACTATTTAATACATCTAATAATAATAATAATAATAGTATGTATTATTTATTTATTTATTTATTTATGTATTGATTTTTTTTTTCAGCCTTTTTAAGTACGTTGCTGATATCTTTTGTTGATCATCAAGACAAGCGCAAACTCGCAACATCTGGACTATTTCATACACTCCCCAGCAGACAGATGCACTCTCTGGTGTGTGTGTGTGTGTGTGTGTGTGTGTGTGTGTGTGTGTGTGTGTGTATGTGTGTGGGAGGGAGAGCGCGCTCCTCAGCATGTTTACACACTGATTAAAAGCAGAGTTCAGCTCGATCTCACACTGCCTGAGTCGCTTCTAAAAGCAGCTCGAGGTCTCGCAGCGTCACTCTTCTTCTTTGTTTTCTCATCAGTTCCTTTTTCCAGAGCGGCAGGAGGGCAGAGGATGAGAGACGGCGAGAGACCTGAGGCTTTGACTAAAAAAACACGTTTTTCTACGTTATATAACTCGAATCTGAAACTGCTTTACCCAAAAGTTATTCGCGAGCATTTCATCTCCATGACTTTTTGTTTTAACGAGTGTATAATCAAAGAATAAAGGAAGAAAAACAAAAAACAACAGAGAAAAAAAAAAACAGAAACGTACCAAGCACGGTGAGCTCGGCGATCTCGCTCTCCCGCTCCCCCATCATGTTCGTCCCCACACACACGTACTTCCCGGCGTCGCTCTTCCTCGTGTTGGTGATCATCAGCTTCCCACCTCGAATCTGCGCAAGAAATTGCAAAAGAGGGGATTCGTCATTCTTTAAAATCTGTGGATGAGTGCGTGATACGACCAGTTACTCCATACAGTAACACTATACTGGTGCGTTCTGGATTGCTATACGTTACCGTTTCTATAGCAACGGCTTGTTAATGAACGGATTAAAAAACACAAGGTCACATGGTAAAGCTGGAGCTTATAAACCGCCAGGTCTTAACAGAACCTCTGCAGCTTCATCGCTGCACCTCATTGTTGATTAGTTTCCAATAACTGCTTGAGTGTGTGTGTGTGTGTGTGTGTGTGTGTGTGTGTGTGTGTGTGTGGATGAGCTTAAATATTCCCATGGATCTGATTACAGGGGTCTTTGTCCTGAAGCACTCATGAGGGCATTTCTTTACCTGAATGAAGCACACACACACACACACACACACACACACACACATACACACACACACACACACAGCCCTTGAAAGTGATCTGTGCATTAGAGGGACCACACGGTGAGCCTCGGCGCAGGTGGGAGCAGTCGTGTGACAGCGTGACGACGGCCTCCTACCCTCCTGCACTTCAGCAGCTCAGCGTGTGGCTTTGCTTCGTGACTTTGTGACTCTCAGTGTCGCTTCTTATTTCCCACTGAGTCTGAATCCCCTCTAACACAGCCTGATCACGCCTGGAACATGGATAATAAATACAATAAGATGTAAAAACATGATCTCTTTCTATGATGGTTGCAAGACTCGGATGGTTTGACCGGTTAAATCTTCACTGGTTGGTGAAATGCTACCCAGGTCCTAGAGCAGGGAGGCGGGACTTGTGACATGCAGCATGTGAGCGGTGTGGGAACTCTTGGCCCCCATGACAAGAGCTCTGCTTGTTGGTGTTTTTTCTATAAATGTACACGACTAGCAAAAGCACCTCAGCGCTCAGGTCACCTGCTGGCGACAGTGTTCCTGATGCCTATGATGTCACTCACCCCATGACGTTCTGATACCGTTGTGTTAAACGTCACGCCTTTTACCGAGGAGACGAACACCAGGATGCGGCCAGGAAACGCAAATGCCAGCTGGGACCCGAAAAATGAAACGCGCATTGGTGCTTAATTTATCCATAATGTTTTTTTTTTTTTTTTTTTTTCCATAATATAATGTTAGAATGTTTGAAAACACATAATTGCAAATGAAAAGTACTCCTATGAATAAACAACTCATTTTATATTAATATAGTGAATATAAAGAATATATGAGTAAACACCATATTAATATTGTTTGTCGTTTAACAAATTATTTATTTACAGTAATTGAATGGGGAGCGGCGGCTCTACAGGAGGTTGTTACTTTGAGGAGCTGAGGATCCGGGTTCGAGCCCAGCCATTGGCGGGTTGCCACACCCCATACTGCCAGTCCCAAATGATATAAATAAAGAATTACAGCAAGTACAATCTACGTATCCATGCGCTCTTAATAAAACAAACCCAATATTTTATATATATATATATATATATATATATATATATATATAATTTTTTTTTTTTTTTTTTGCAGCTGAACGTTCTTGTTTTATTGTCAGGTACGGTTCCTAATTATAAGCATACATTTTTTCGAGCCCCCGAGTGATGATATGATTCTACGATCGGGAGATTAGAAATTAGAAGTTGGAATCCCGGGTGATGCTGTAGCCTCTGGCAGCCTGGGGTGTAGAGGGGGAGGAGCTGAGTGACAGCTCGGAGGAACCGCGTGACCGTGTGACAGTCTTCGGATCTCCCTGACTGGGAGCAGTAACCTTAACGTGGGCGTGTCGTAATGACGGGTGGCAATTGGCTGAGACCAAATGATGAAGAAAACCGGCCTAATTAATTAATTAATTAATTTTTAATTAGTAAAATGCGCTAATACAATAAATTCATTAAATAAAGAAAGAAATAAAGAGAATGTGTCTAGACATCGCGTAAGAGTCTTATTTTTTCGACTTTAATTTAAGAATAGCCGCGCTCCACGGCTTACCTGCACTAGCTTTTATTTTTATAAAAATTTTTTTTAAATGAATGCATTAGAATACGAGGCAAAATCAAAATGCTAAATGGAAAGAGCCGACTGGGACGACACGCTCCTCAAGCGGACGCCAACTTCAGCCGCGCTTTCTTTGATAAAAAAAAACAAAACAAAACAAAAAAAAACACAGGACGTGAGTGAAGCAGGAGCGAAGTACATTGAACAACGTGTGTGTGTGTGTGTGTGTGTGTGTGTGTGTGTGTGTGAGATGCAGCGTTTATTTAAGGCACCCTGTCGTGCTGGAGAGAGTTTTGAAGTGTCATTATGTCACTGTTTGTTTGAGCGGATTAGGAGAAGCGGAGAAGTTCGTGCCATCAGCGAGAGAGAAACCGGCGGGTGGAGAAAACGCAAATTTATCTTTAAAAATAAATAATAATAATAATAATAGTTTCCCTTTGACTGTTCCAAAGCGCTGGCACTGGAGGCTCCTTCCCAAAAAAAAAAAAAAAAAAAAAAAAAAAAAAATTTTCCCCCCAAAAAAACTTCCCAACATCATATCAACAAAGAAACACGTTTCTAATCTGTTTGTTTGAAGCACGTTCCTTTAGAATGCGGTTGCCATAGCGACGACACGTCCTGCGAGAACAAACGCATTAATGTGAACCCCTGTGCTTTGCAGCTTGTTTTATTTGTTATGGAGCAAAAGAAAAAAAAAATCGAATATCCGTGTGTTGCATGTGTGTACAGTGTGTGTGTGACACGTCCGCACCTGATACACACAACAATCGAGGTCGACAATCACCTCGAGTCGTTAAGATAAGTTGTGCAAATTGCACCTAATCCTAACGTCAGTCCCGGAGCTTCTGTAAATCCGCTGAGAGCGTCGGACCACATCTTTTACTCGTCCTGCCAGCAGTCTGATTAAAGTTAACACGCCCTGGAGCTCTTTCTTAATCCTGTATAAATAAATGAATAGAGTCTCTACATCATCTAGGGCTCTCCTTCTTCCTTTCTCTCGCTCTGTCTGTGTGTGTGTGTGTGTGTGTGTGTGTGTGTGTGTGTGTGTGTGCATAATAGAAGCAAGAGAAATGAATTCCTTGCCTTCACTTCACTCGCTCTTAATTAAAAGAAACTAATTAGTGGCCCAGGTTCAAACCCTGCATTTCATCACTTCCTCGGCCGCGGTGTGCTGCGGCGTGTGAACTTCTCCCTCCTGATGAATGCGCTCCTGTTCACGACAGTCTCGACTACTAATACACTTAACTACTCTGAGAAATGGCGCAGCGCTGCTCTTAAAACCGAAAACACCACTTCACTTCCAGAAAAGGATCCTTCTCCTCGTCTTCGTCAGCGAGCGACTGACTCATTCTGCCAGGCTGAGTATAAATGATGAGTGAGAACGCTGAGATTTCACAATGTTATCTTTATGATGGTTTCGAGCACCGCTGGAATAACAGATCTGGTCAGCCACAATAAATAAAGTGCGTAATGTATTTATGGGCAGAGAAGCGCGCGATGTGTCGTATCACAAAATATTTTCACTCGGCAGGGCTTTTATTACCAGATCTCACCGAGCGACAGCAGGACAAGGCCGCTACGAATCCAGCAACGAAAAAGATGAAATATTTAACCGAAAAGTCTTTTGCTCCTAAAACAAAAAGTAATATATAGTAAGCATATGTTTCTGAAAAAAGGGTCTGCAACAAATAACCAGATAACAGGAATAATATACACGACTGAGCACAAAACTTTTTTTTCCCATTCATTTTCCCATCATATGCGGCCAAATTCCGACAGCATAACAGCACGGCTCGAACCCTAGTTTCGGTTTTAACATGGGCTGTTTATACATTTTTTTGTCTTTCGGCTCCCCAAAGGGTCGGCACAGGGGGCCATGCGATCCCCACACAACGACGTTGGCACAGGTTTTACACCCGATGCTCTTCCTGATGCAACACTTATCCAACACTCCCATCTTATCCAGGCTTTGGACCGGTACTGCAGCCAGTGGCTGGGGATGAACCCAGGCCTTCTGCATGCATCCACTAATGCCCAGACAGTTCATAAAATGTTTAACATTAAATAAATTTTGCGTCACATATATCTTACAGTAAAAAAAAAAAAAAAAAAATATATATATATATATATATATATATATATATATATATATATATATATATATTTTTTTTTTTTTTTTTTTAAACATCCCAGTTAGGAAGCTTGGGGCAGCCAGGATACAACGGCGCCTGGAGAAGGTAGGGTTAAGGGCTCAAGGGCTCGAGAGTGGTAGCCTGGAACATTCCGATCAGTAACCCGGAGCCTTAAGCGCTTGAGCAACCATAGAGGACAGAGGACAGTGGATGCTGCACATGACTTAAACACATCTTTTTTTCTTTTCAACAAAGAAAAACATGTAACTTTATGGTCAAGTTTATTGTTGGGAGACTTATTTACTTATTTATGATTTTATGATATAATATATTGAAAAAAAAGAAAAGAAATATATATATATATATATATATATATATATATATATTTTTTTTTTTTTATTAATATAAAGAAATAATATTTAAAAGTGTCCAATGTCTCTGTTTAACATGGTGTAAAAGTTCCAGTTATTTTCCAGAGAAAGAAAGAGAGAGAGAGAAAACAAGTGCTTATTATTGCTATAGTGTACGTGATAACTTACATTATAAATAACTTTTATTTATCTTTGACCTGTCGTTCATTAATAAATGAAGGGAGTAAAACTGTAACATTTGAAAGTCTTTCAGTAGGAGCCGTCTGACCCGATGCGGCTCTATCTGAATGAAATTTAATCTAAATAATAGCGGCGTCGTGCGGCGCGGCGGTGTAGTGGTTAGCATTGTCGCCTTGCACCTTCAGGATCCGGGTTCAATTCCCACCCTCTGGAGGTCTGTGTGAGTGGAGTTTGCATGTTCTCCCCGTGCTTGGTGGGTTTCGCTAAATGGCGTTCCCAAATTGGCTGTCGTGTGTGTGTGTGTGTGTGCGTGTGTGTGTGTGTGTGTGTGTGTGTGTGTGTGTGTGTGTGTGTGTGTGTGTGTGTGTGTGTGTGCACCCTACGATTGATTGGCACTGCATCTAGGGCACTGCTGAAACCCCACCAATAAAAAACACACACCCAAATGGAATCAGTGCTAGAACTCACACTGTAGCTCTATTACATACACATATAAGGTACGATGCTTCACTAAAAGTACCCTAATTATTAATACCCTTTTTTCTCAAGCCCATCCAGGAGGAGAAAGGTGAAAGGTGGACGGAAAGAAGGAAACCCATCCAATCTCTCATCAGATTGAAGAAATATTGTGCATGAAACCACAGCTAGTGTAATCGCTTAAGTAGACATGGAACGACAGGAAATAACAGGGAAAAAAAACACACACACACACATACGAGGTTATACGAATATAATCCACTTCAGGGTTTTAACAGTAACTCGGCTTCACAGCGGGGCTGCGTCACCCCCCGGCCGTGGATTGTTTTTCTACAGTCCAGACTGTTATTCCTTACATAAATCACGTAAATCAAAACATATGATGAAACATAGAGTTATTGTTTCTCAGTGAGGAAAAATGTTCACATCGCTCGATAGTCCCACATAAAGTATTTATGCTAATGCTTCCTAGTTGGGCAAAGATGTGGTACTACTCTAAAATTAGCAAATACAATGACGGCATTTCTTCTTTAAAATGTTTTTCTGCTTTAAAATGCATTTACAGAAGACGTCAAGCACAGTACGCTGATGAGACTCTACGCTGCAGTAAAACATCTGACCGGTGCAAACGCTTTAAAGAAGTCCGTACGATCCCAGCCGAGGTGTTCACACAATCATTCACCAGCACCGCTTGCACGTTACAGGATCTCGGCCGCCGTACAGTCCTGTCCTCGATTTCCACGTTACATGTTTGGGCCGTTTAGGGAGTTCCTGGGAGGCCGGCGTTTCAGACGTGAAGCAGGCAGTCCGATCATGGCTCCAGCGTACTGAGAAATCTTTCTACCTTGATGGTGTCCAAGCACTAGTGAAACTCTGAGATAAGTGATTGGTGTAGCAGGGGATTGTATAGAGATATCAAGGGGGTTTATTGTTATTCTGGTGTTTGGTGGCGGGGGGGGGGGTCTTATTCTGAGCAATCAAAAGTCCGAGTTTGACTTGAACATCCCTCGTAGATGGAATTTTTGGATACTTAAAACGACATCTTGGGGAAATCAGAGAACAGTACAGTACAGCTAATATCCGTCATACGCATCATGTAAAACTTTTCAGGTTTATTTGGCTAAAATTTCCGTCGACTAAAATGAACCACCGATGTTTAACATGAACCCAGACACAAGCAAATAAACCACAGTACTCACCGTTATACGTTCATCTCTGTCGTCTACGTTCACGCCGTCTTTCTTCCAGGAGATGGTGGGTTCTGGGTGTCCACGTGGAGGCTGGCACTCCATCACCGCCGGCTCTCCGGCGGCCACCATGACATCGCTGGGGTTCTGCCTGAATTCATCACGGAGAACTGCAGACACAGAGAGAGAGATTAAATCAGCTTCAGGTGCTGTATGTAAATAGCACAAGCTGCTTGTGAACAAAATTCCCCAGTTCTCCATCACGGATTGGAACTTATTTTGTACGGCTTTCCGACGGAAACGCATGGAGCGGTTCCGCACTACACTCTGGCACCTTTTCAGAAACAATCCCCCCCCCACCCTGTTTTTTGGTCTGAGCTCCTGTTTCTTGGCCAGTTTACAGGAAAAGCCGCACTCACACCATCCGAAGCCAACTCTTGGCTCTGAGACGTCGTGAAACTGAATCTTAACAAAACTTTCAAACACGATTTATGAAATAAGATGAAAATTTCCACCCGGACTACGGATTCAGCTTCTGTATAAAGCGTCCGAGCCTCTTTACTTAACCATTCAGGCATGTGGACAGTTTTCTTGTTAATTTCTTTCCTTAAGAGACTCAACTGTTCCTGTCGAACCGATTAATTATTTATTTGTGTTTTTGGGGGTTTAACACTCCACACTCCGTTAACGTTTTTATGGCAACATCATAGTGAAACATCCACTAACACGGTAAACAGACCAGGATGCATATTTGCATTCACACACACACACACACACACACACACACGGATGTCTCTTTTATTATTATTAGTTTGAAATTCAAAGTATTTCCTCCAGCTTTCCTGGACCGGCTCCAATCTCTCCCATCTCTCTGACGATCGTCTAACTCGCATCAAAGCCAGGCGTAACCTGAACTCCTGACTGCCTACAAATTCCTTCGAGCCTTTAAGCACTTAATTGGCCATAAGATCCCACTTTCTGCTGCTTGTAACTGCACAGCGGGTTCAGCTCTCCCACAGTTACCTTAAAACCGAGAAAAGTGCACAAAGCGTAACAGCATCCGAAACTCTGTCAAAGGCAAAGTGTTCCGAATCAGCGAGGAAAATCGAACCTACTGCTAAGCTTATCTTCCTCCATCCTTAACTTTCTCCATTCAAACTAATACGTGAATGAATGGATGGTTTCACTTCATGCTCCTTACAAGAAGTCTCAGGAGACCCAATTAATGGGATTAATCAATTCACCTAGCTATAAAGTTCATGAAACCCATGCTTTGGCGAATACATCTGAAGTTTGCGATCTTAAACAGTCAACTTCATCAATCGCTTTAAAGTTTAGACATTCACATAACGACAGCTTCACAGAAATCTAAGACACCACAGACGTTGCACACCAGAGGAGAAACGAGACGTGTAAAATTGAGAATAAGAAGTGCAAACTTGATCCAGGGATGCTACATGTCACACCGCTGTGGACTGAGATGAAGAGCGCTGGACAGATCTAAGTAAAGAACCTTCTACCTTCATGTCCACCCTCAATCATCTAGTTTGTACTCGTGTGTCCTGAATTTGTTGCCAAATCCTAAAAAGCAAGATCTCGCTCCCTTCCACTGCTCCCATTAGCAAGACGATGTTGTGGTTATCAAGGTGCCATCAGCGTCTTGCTCATCTGTCTTGCCCATTATATAATAAGCCACATTTGTATTATCATCAGTTGATGGAAACAGGATTCAAGATACATCAAACGACTGGGACGTCACCCATATTTCTCTACTTTAACCAGAGACAATATTCTAGACAATGAGGTGGAGTTTGCTCTTATGGTTATGCTTTTTAGGTCGAGAGTCAATGGCCACCACCAAACAGTAGGCAGAAGTTAGATAAAATGGTGTCCTCAACCATCTCAGCTTGTGAGATTCTGACATTGCGGAACTCCAAGTAGGAAAACCATTCCTCGGAGAAGGTCATTTCTAACTCGCTCGAATCAATATATTAGATGTCTTAGTGGTTACGGCTCTGGGTTACTAACCAGAATGTCAGAGGTTCAAGTCACAACACTGCTAAGCTGCCAGTGTTGGGCCCTTAAGCAAAGCCCTTTACCCTCACTGCTCCAGGGGGCGCCGTAGCATGGCTGATCCTGCACTCTGAACTTCCCCAACTTCCTAAAAACCTGATTTAAGCTTCTCTTCAAAAAAAAAAAAAAAAAAAAAAAAAAAAAGACCCCAGCCCACTTAGACCAGTCAAGGGATTGTTTAGTGATTAAGGAGTTGGACTACTGATCGGAAGGTCCCGGGTTCAAAACCCCCACTGTTGGGCCCTTGAGCAAAGTCTTTAAACTTCAAGTAGTCAAATGTATCGTGAGATAAAAATGTCCCCCTGGATAAGGTTGTCTGCCAAATGCTGACAGTGCATCCTAGAGCTCATTAAACTGGACAGACACAAAACTGGAACAGAACAAAGATAGGAGGATGGGAACGTCTCCCAGGTCAGATACAACAAGAACATCCATTCTGATTTCACTTCGAATACACTAAGGACAATGTGCGGCTCAGGCTTCATGATGGATGATGTGCCGTTATTGCAAGTTTGACATTTAACATTTCTTGTTCTTCCCAGCATTGGATTTCACTGACTAGTAAGAATCAAACGCATGGCAGTTGCATTAGCAAGGATTAGCAACAATTATCTAACAAATGCACCCTTTCTTCTTACATGATGTTGCAAAAAGGAAACAGATATCGACCTCGAGCCCTGCTCATACTTAACGATAAGCGTCAGTTCTCCCAGGATTGTCTCTGGTACTTCTGCAGCAAAATTGAAACCAGACGTAAGCAAATGTCAAATCAAAATGAGATCTTCCTCACTGTGGCTCAAACATTAATAAAACTGAAGTCGGAATACCACACACAGACTGGGCTTGCTTGATCAAATGAGATCTGTTCAGAGGAAATGAAAAAGATTTCTCCGAGCGTCCTCAGAAGTCTCCTGCTGTATTCCACCGGAGCCAACAGGGAACTGCGGATTTGCTCGTGAGTACATCAAAACCCGATGCTGGCTCTCGTTGCTGGGAGATTTTGGGGCTTGGACCGTTTCCATTAGGACTGCGCTCACCCTTGTGAGGGGTTGAAGGAGGGCAATAGGACGAGGGAATGTGGTGTCGCTCTGAAAAGTTTGCTAGTCAAACCATCACTGGCTTAAATCTCTCTTTTTCGGAAACATGGCAGCCGCAGAACCGCCCTCTGTATGAACCTTCTGAATTGATAATCGTACTGGGCAGGCAATCTGTGACTCAGATTACAAGTTGACTCCCAAAGTGGCTTTTTGCTCCAGACAAGAATGTCTCTGTCTTGCTAAGCACTAGTGTCACTGGTAAAATATGCAGAGTCATGAATAAAGTCCGAGAGCTGGGATTAAAATAGTGCAATAACCAATCTGGATGACGAACTGAACACGAGAAATGGATGTAAAACCATGAACATAATCGGTTCCAGATGTGCCCCCTGTTCCACTCGACCTTTATTTTCTTGGTTTTCGAGGTTTCTGCTCTGCACAAGACAATGAAAGGAACACAGATTAGAAAGAGGGCAGCTGTATAGCGTTCTACACTTACTAGCCACTGGGATAATTAAAGCTACTAAAACTGCTCAGCTGTCGATCAAATAAGGCCATGTTGGTCCAGTTCTGGGTTGTAACACTGTAAAATATGGAAAAGTTCAAGGGGTGAATACAGTAATTACGCAACTCCCTTTCCCTCTCTCTCTCTCTCCTGTATATATACTATGCCTGCAGACTCTCAGAACCGGCTTTCACTCCAGACTCCAAATGAAATGTAGCTCTACATAGGTGTTCTCCTAGACAGAACTCCTCAAGCATCAAAACGTTCAATCAGTGTAGAGTTCCTTGGATGGGTAATCAGTCTAGTTTTCCAAAAATGTTCTCCTAGGTGTTTTTTTTTTGAAGAAAAAAAAAAAGTAAACCCTGCAGATGATTTATTTTTTTTTTTTTACATTTGGATTCATCCAGATGGGAAACCAAAGAAGCCCAAAACACATCAAAAGTTCCCAAAAATCTAGGGCTGCATGAATGTCTAGTGGTTCCAGCATCCTCAAAGAGGTTCTACTGGGAACCTTTTTACAAAGTGAACCCGTCCACTAAAGGTTATCTCCAATAATGATTAATCATAGGAAAATATGAGTCTCTAATTATTTTTCTACAGAGGTTCTCCTTTGTGTGGAGTCCTTTTGAAAAGTGAACTGCTCAGTTGAAGGGTTCTACAAACTAAAGGGCAATGCAAGTCCAAATCCAAAAAACTTCTAAGGCAAAGAGTGTATGGTCCATTGGAAAGTTACTGGTTCTTGTTTTTTTAAAGAGGTTCTTCTACGAACCTTTTCAAAAAGGGAACAAATAAGGTAAAGGGTTCTACATAAGGGCTTCCCAGGAACCCCTAAAGCAAAGAAGGTTGGGTTCATTGGAAGGTTAATCACTCTAGCTTTTCAAATAAGTTCTCCTAGAAGCCTTTTTGAGTAAAACACACATTTATTGAGAGTTCGAGACAACCCAGGAACCCCAAAGAAAAGAATGTAGGGTTCTTTGGAAAGGTTAATGGATGTATTGTTTTAACAAGATTCCCTCAGGAATGTTTTCTTAAACCGAAACCCTGTGTTTTATGGTTCTAACATAAAACCATGAAGGATTCCCTCAGAGAACTAAAGAACCGAAGAATATTCAAGGCATCCAAAATTTTCATGAATGTAGCACTGTGTGGATGGTTAACAGTTCTAGTTTTCAAAATTAATTTGAACTAAACTTCCCTATAAAAGAGTTGGGTTCCCCCAGAAAGCCACGCAAAGAATATATCTGGATGTATACCAAGTCTGGCTTTCTACTTGTTATCCTTTTTTTTGGTTTGGTTGCCTCATCCACCTTTTCCTGGTGTGTTAATGTTCCATTTCAAAGGGAACCCCTCGGGACATGGTGAGTTAACCCCGTTCTCTCCACTCACAACGCAGACACTGTGAGGCAACACAGGGCACCTTTTCCTGTGAACAATGTATAAAGAACTAAAGATTCTAAGAAGTAAAAAAAGAAAGAGAAAAAAAAAAACTAAATAAAACAAGACGAGGAGAGCAGTGCAGTGCCTTTCCAGGCTGATGATGTCATCTGTTTAACATAGGAAGCGTGTGTGCTTGGGTGCGTGTAAGGATACAGGCCGTAGCTACAGGGGGACTGACAATGTTAGGCATCTGGAGCTGGTGTAAACATTACAGCATATCTCAGCTGTGTGGAAATAAACAGTGCGTGACAAACTAAATGCAGGCAGAAACAGAATATATGATACCATGCCTAGTTAGCGTGCATTCGTCCGGTTTAAAATTAGATGTAAAGCGATCGGGAAGTTCAGTGAAACAAACAAGCAGACGTGTCAAGAGATATCTAAACAAGGGCGAGGTCGAAGAAAATGGACCTCGATACCAAAGGCTACAGTGTTTCTTATGATGCAAGTCGTGCAAATTGCAAGAAATGTCTGAAATTTCAAAGTTCTGGCACACTAAGAAACTTTTAAAACCTCAATCGCGTCTTTACTTTTAACTCTACCATCACCTGCCATAAGGAGACGTAGTCATCTCATTGAATAATGTACAACATCTCCGGGTTTATATCCTCCCTACATCCTTACACTCACAATATAACCAAAACGGTCTCTCTCTCTCTCTCGTCCTTTTCATGCTCCATTACTCCTGAGCAAACCTGCAGAAATCAAACAGCTGGCAAACCATTTTTATTGCCATATGTTTTGCTTGGCAAGGAGGAGGACATGAGGTTCTTCAACTACCCAATTACCTTACAGCAGTAGACCATGTGGTGCACTTCATCTAGTGGACTTTATCTAGTGCACGTCATCTAGTGCATTTCATCTAGCTGACTTGCTTCTGAGCAGCTACATTATAATGCAATGGATGCTTTCAGAAGGAAGAGGATTTTAGGATTCGCCAAGGCTTCATAGGAGTCTACTGGATCATTCGGTGGCCCAACCAAAAGAGAAACCACCAAATGATCAAATTCTAAGTGTATACATACAGTAGAAGCTTTAATGGTTTTCCACTGAGACACAACTGACGAACCTAATATTTGGGAAATAAAATGTGTGTAGGGTTTGTTGGATGGCTGGTGGAGCTACAGTAGCTTGACAACAAGGTTCTATTAGAAAGCTTCTCCAAATGCTTTTACTTAGAATCTTTTAAAGACAACCCTAGAACCTTAAGGTTTTCTAAAAAGGTTCTGGTGATAACATTTTTACAAGATCCACTGTTGTAGGACAAAGAACCTTTATGGGTTCCCCCAGAAGGGTCATTAAGGGTTTTCCTTTCTCTGAACCTGTTCTGCAAGAAAAACTGCCAAGTAAACTTCAGGTTTTAACATACAGTAAAACCCTCTGACTTTGCTTTGTGTGTATGGTTCTTTGGTCTTGCTTTTCAGGGAGGTTCTCTCAGAAACCTTTTCTGAAAGCGAAATCCTCAGAACCTCTAGAACCTAGACTTCAAACATTTAAGGGTTCTAGGGTTCTTCTTAGGCAAGTGTGGTTCTGTAAACGGGCAAATGTTCTAAAATGTAAACAGATTTTTCTTTTCCCTAAGCACTACTTTTTCTAAAAGTAAAACACTCTGTTGTAGGGTTTAGACGGACGACCGATTCTACAAGAAATCTTTTCCTAAAATCAGTGTTATAGAGATATAACTAAGAATATTCCGTCTTAGAAATAAGGTTCTATTTAGCACTAGTGGGGGTACTTCAGTTTTGTTCAACTGGAAAGAAGGTTTCATTCGAGAAAGGGTCAAATTATAAACACTTGCGAAAGCTAGAGCCCTCAGTACGTTACAGATCCGTGTGGGTAATTGTGTCTAAAATGACTTCATATAAACGCCACGATTCATCAAAACATCTGCGCCAGTCCGACTCTGGAACCCGAACCATGATCACATTAACAGCGTGAGCCGAGTGGCGGAGCATATGGAAAACTTCGCAAGACTCCAAGCTTCGAAACGTATTATGTGGAAAACCATCGAAGTTACATTAAGGGAGCGTCTGACAGGAAACAGAACCTGACAGCTTAGCGCAGACAGAGAGGCCCATTCACTCCGGTTCTCTGCGTCGATCAGTAAAACCATAACTCTCAGCAGGAACGCAGTTTCAGGTGCGCGTAGGTCGTTTGTGTAGGCGGGCGCGAAAAGCAGAGGTGAGATGTTAACTTCCTTGGCGCACTCGAGTCTTAGATATACGTTCAGGAGTTTTGGATGGCGGACAAGCCGAGGGACGCGAGCTCTCCGGAGGAATATTACAGACTCAAGGCTGAGGAAGATGTTCTTCATGATGAGCTGCTGAAGAACGGGAGAACGATTAGCAGCTTGGCGTGAGAGGAAAAAGGACAAAAAAAAAAACCTTGTGCTGTTCTGTTTTGGAACCAAAACAAATCCGATCATGGAAACCAAGTGTTTCTGTTTCTCCCTGCTTGTGCTTAAGGGCAAATTAAATAATAATAATAATAATAATAATAATAATAATAATAATAATAATAAAAACATGCCTTCCTTATGTTTGTATCACAGCTGCTTCCTTGAAATAAATGAACACGAGTGCCCCAGGATAAAAACAGAACAGAGTGAGAAGCAGTGTTGTGTAGTGTTGTCTAGTGTTGTCTAGTGGAGGATTTGACAAGTGCTTGTGTACCTACAGAGGACATCGCAGCTGTCGAGCAGCGCTGAGTGACTGCTTGAATTAGCTGCTGCGCAAATCCAAACAAGTCTTGTGTGGCAAAGGTGGTGCGAGTAAAAGAAAAAAGAAGGAAATAAGGAAGTGCTTTGTTGAACATGAGGCGCACTGACAGGACCTGGGCTTTCCCCGAGCGTGAGGATGATGAGGAGTGTCAAAACCATACCTGCACAGAAACCAAACAAACTACGAACATTGAAAACTATGAAAGTGTGTCTTTAATGTCAGATTATGTGATGAAGATCATCTGTTGATCAACTCAGGACTGAAGAACATGACTACACTCTGGTCACGCTATTAATCTGGGCTTGTAAATAAAAATAAAATAAAAAAAGAAAAGATGAAAAAAAAGAAAAGATCAGACTCCCATAGACGCTATGCAACGCAATAGATTCAAAAGAACCAACGACTCGGACTAGAAAACCCACGAGAAGAACCGTTCGATTCTGTTTCCCGTGTAATGCACTGCAGAGCGTCTACAAAAGAAAGAACGACTCGGACCAGAAGATATTAGAGGTGAGCCGCTCATTCTGTTTATGATATGTCCTTAGCTCCAAAATTTGTGGATGTAGACGTGCTGGGGGTCTGTTCATTGAAAATGTAACATTTGATTTTATTCCTGATCAAAAGAACGAGATGAACTAAATGACTCAAAAAAAGCAGAGTCACTAAAATGATCCAAACTTCCCCTCATTACTAACCACGACACCATCGTGCCACCCAAGTATACTGTATTTCACAAGGGCAAAACCACATAACATTTGTGAATTTTGTTTTGTTTATTAGTTTTTAACACATGGATTCTTATGAAAGCCTTATTAGGTATTGTTAAAAGTGTTATTGCTAAAATCGTTGTTGTTAAACTGTGGTTGATTCGCTTATTGCTACGTTGAGCTAGATGTTTTTAAGCGACTTTCAAATCACTGTTTTGCTTTGTGCTGCTAATACGAGACAAAACATAGACAGAAAACATGAACTGATGTTTTAACAAGTCCGTGTTTTACATGAACGTTCCCTTAACTAGAATGATGTACTGTGCATCACTTACAAACTATGCACTAAGTAGGAAATTAAGAATTATTAAGCCACGACTACAAAAACTAGTGCTCCAGATGTGCCAAGGGCCAGACGTGGCGAGTTCGAATCCCAAAGATGTGGTCTAAGTTGCGGTCGAGTTGAGACTGGACAAGACTAAATTGTGAGAAAATGTATAAGGTACCCAAGAAATAAACGGCAGAACGTGTTTCCTGTCTACTCATTAAGCCAGTTGCGGCTGCCGAGTGTCTGTGGCCGAGGTACATCCCGGACTACAGGCTCAGGGATTTAGAGGAGTCAGTTTACATTCCTCCTTCCACCACACTGCACACACACACACACACACTGGCCTCGAAAAGTGTTTCTGTTTCTAAACACTGGCTTCTTCATTGATGCCAAAAGAAAGGAGCACCAAAAACAGTTATGTTCCAGGTTTTGGAGCCACTCTAATACATTGTTTTGGCTACTGTGTGATTACGGATAAGAAGTAGTAGTTGTCAGCTATCAGTTACTCAAGCTGGCTGAGGGTTAAAGGTCACATTTAGTCGATCAAAACCAGGAGAAGGATATTAAAAGTGATTAACATCAGATCTGGCTTCTCTCTGCAGGAACCTCGCAGCTAACGGGCATCAGATGTTCTCCTGGGTCGCAGTGTTGAGGCGGTTACTCTGGAGTTACGTGTCATTTTAATGTTCTTATGGCATCGTTAAAGCAAACTAATCAACATTCATGGCTTCTACTACTGCTACTACCACAACCCACACACACACACACACACACACACACACACACACACACACACACACACGCCATCTGTGACAGGTACAGGATGGAAGAAAGGAATTGAAAGAAAGGTTAAAAAAAAGAAAATGAACAGAGCAAAAAGAAAAAAGAACAATATGGAGGAAGGGTGGAAAAAGAGAATGAGATGAAAGAATAAAACAATACAAAATAAGCCAAACATGATTAAAAAAGAATAATAATAATAATAAGAAGAAGGGTACGTAAAAAAAAAAAAAAATAGGAAGGAGGAAGTGTTGGAAAAATAACTCAAAGATAAATCTAGAAGAATACAAAGAGGAGGAGAAAGAAGAAGAAGAAGACAAAGGGTGGTGGAAGTAAGGGACAAGTAGGACCAAGAAGAGAAGATGCAGAAGATAAGAAAGGAAGCAAGGAAGTAGAACATGATGAATGGAAAGAACAAGTGAACAAAGAAGAGAAGGACACGAGCAAGTACAGCAGGGTGTAACACGAGGAACATTTGAAGAACAGAAAAATTAGAAGAAGAACTAAAATGTGCAAGAGCAAGAAGACGACTCAGTACGTTGCAGTGGGTTTGCAGGAACATTTCTAAACGTTACACCGTGATCTTCTCCGAACCTGACACACTGTTTGCGGATGTGAAGAGCTAAATGATTGTTGGAAGTTATAAAGGATGATGTTCGTGTCCAGGTGCTCCACTGGTGGACGCTGCAGGTGTTAGTCGTGTTAATGTTCCTCGGCGTCTTCTTCAGCGCAGCGTCACCCAACAGCATGTTTCTGTGTCGCACACTTTAGCAGCGTAAACACTTCCGTCCATCTGGACTAATCTGGCTACAGCGCATTCAGTGGACAATGAATCGGATTGGTGCTGGTGTGTGTGTGTGTGTGTGTGTGTGTGTGTGTGTGTGTGTGTGTGTGTGTGTGTGTGTGTGTGATGTGGTGAAGAGAGTGAGATCTTGGCTGCGGATCAGCCACATGGACAGGAAATATAATCCTGCCTGTTTTAGTGTTTTAAACCACTGAGGGGCTGAAGATGGAACGAGGGGAACATTAAAGAGAGAGAGAGAGAGAGAAAGAGGGGGGGGGGGTAACAGCACATCTTTCAGGCTTTCGTCATGACCACTTTCATTCACCACACCACACTGTACCACGTCTCCGATCTATTCACCAGCCACGGAAAGACTGAGGGTCTGAGGCTGAGACCGGAGCAGACCCCAGCGAGGAGTTCACACTCCCTGTCATGCTGTTATAGCAAAATAATCAACGGTGGAGCGGTGTGATGACGCAGAGTCACTGTTCCCACCACGAAGCAGATTATTTTCTTTAAACAACACGTCCTGACGTCCAGAGGGACTCGTTCATGATTACAGTTTGTCATTTCTTTCAGAACAACACTTTGCTTTTTATCTCCCTTATAGCTACATTTAACTTCCTCAATACAACCGAGTTCCTGTTCTCACATCCGTCATAGCAGCTGTACACACTCATTCAACACCAGGCCATCTCTCTCTCTCTCTCTCTCTTCATGAGCTTCAAAAACGTCACATTACAGAGAAACAAACTCCTCTGCTCTCTGACACTGCAAGTCCTATACATGGAAATGAGAAAGAAAGAAAGAAAGAAAGAAAGAAAGAAAGAAAGAAAGAAAGAAAGAAAGAGAAAATGTGAGAAAGTAAAAAAAGAAAAGAAGAAAAAAAGAAAAAAAATCAGAAATATAGAAAAAGAGGAAGGTCAAAAAGTTAAAAAAAGATACAAAAAATGAAGAAAAAAAGAAAAGTAAAAAAGAAAAAGAAAAAATAGGTAAAAAGAACCAAAAGTAATAAAAGAATTAAAAAAAAAAAACAAAGACAAAATAAAGACTTGATGGAAAAAAGGGGGAAAATGGCAGGAAGTGAGAAAGTAAGAAGAAAAGGAAAATCAATGGAAGGTAAAAGAAAAGAATGTGAGAAAGACACACATGAACTGGTGTGGTTGAAGGAAATGGTGAAGAAAAAAAACTAAGAAGAACAGAAAAAAGTGGAAGAACAAACAGAAAGAACAAGAAAAAACAAAGAAAAAACAACTTTAAGAAAAAGCAAAAACATGAAGAAAATGAGGGAAGGTGAGAGGTGGTGGAAAAAAAGAACAAAAATAAAATAAAAAAGAGCATCTTTATCATAAGTCGCTATGAATGAGCTGTTAGTATAAAAACAATAACATATCAGAGCACTATAATGAACCTGCACTGGTGTCAGGGCTGCTGTTCTAGAAAACTAATCAACACCTTCTGACCAATCAGAGAGCAGAATTGAATAGCGACCACATGGAATGCACGTGACCTTTAATGCTGAGATCATCTGCTCCGCTCTGTAAAGTCGCTGACTGGTAAATAAAGGGAAAAGCCTCAGGCAGAACAGATGAGCAGGAACAGGAGAGAGAGAGAGAGAGAGAGAGAGAGAGAGAGAGAGAATAGAAAGGCAGGAGACAGAATGAGAGGGCGAGGAATGTTAAAGAGGGTGAGACACGGCCAATGAGAGGTCTCGGCGGATCCAGAGGGACACAATGGCTTCCACATGGCCACTAACCTCTACCAGATGGGACTGGAGAAGATGAAACAGCGCTATCTGTGAGAGGGATCAGGGACAAGGGGACAGAGCAGAAGAAGGATGGACAGAATAAAGGCTGACAGAGAGAGAGAGAGAGAGAGAGAGAGAGAGATGGGACGACTGGGTCGGAATGGGTCAAAATTTTTCAACGGTTCATAATTAAGCTCTTCAAGAAAGAACAATGAGGTGATCTGCATGGAGACACAAATTAATAAAACTAAGACATGAAAAAAGGAGAAAAAAAGATAAAGGAAAAGTTTGTCCTCCTCTGGTTTTTATGGCGTACTCGGCTACTGTTAACATTGCAGAAACATTCCTCGCTCTGATTTATCGCCGCTCCTCTGAGGGAGACTCGCTGGATGGCAGATATTTAGGACCACTACACAAAAACTTAGTCTGTTCCAGAATATTCCCCAGATTTATTAAACTTATGGGGGAAAACTCTTTCCCAGTGCGGTGAAAAAGTCTTCGCGCTCCCCCAGTGCGCTGTTTGGTTTTCAGCTCTCAAGCCAAGACAGGATGTTGGAGAACTTCTCGGCAAGCGAGAGCATTTCAGCCACCTTTCAGCTCACGGCCACAGGCGATAAATAAAACCTCCGCTCGTCCTTCTCACACTCGTACTGCGCAGAGACCGAAAATATCAGTTAATATTATTCTTTATTGTCCAAGCTGTGCTACAGGGGTTCTTCAGAGGTTCCTCAGAGGTACTTAGGAGACCTGAGGCCTCCAACTTGGAAACTCTTACAGAAATAGAGAAGAAAAAGAAAAGAGAACAAAAGAAGAACAATAGGTAGAAAAAGTAAGAAGATCTAATAAAAAGATGATCAGAAGAAGTTAAACACAAAAACAAGAAGAAAAAAAAGCTAAAAAGATCAAATTTACCAAGAACTTGAGAAAAGGAAGAGTTTAATAATTACAAGACAAAGAAAAAGAAAAAGAAGAACATGAAAAGGAAAATTTAAAAATATAAACAAAAAAAAAACAGATCAAAAGGACAAAGGGGAGAACATGAGAATAAATGAGTAAAGAAAAACAAGCCAGTAGAAAAAGATAGTGAGGATAAAAAGAACAAAAAAAAAACAGGAAGAAGAAGAAGACAAACAACATTAAGAAGAGAAGAGCAAGAAGATAATGTCACTGAAGACACAGAATGAAAAGAAGAGAAGAAAAGGACAATAATTTGATACATAAGGAGAAGACTAAGACAAAGAAATATAGAAAAAAGAAAAAAGTAGGTTAAATAGAAAATCAAGAAGAGAATTAGGACTAGAACTAGTGAAGGCAATGAATATAAAGAACAAGAACTACAATAAGAAGACAACTAAGAGGAAAAAAGCAACAAAAAATAACAAGAAGAGAAAATAGAAACTAAAAAGAAGGAGGGAATAAAAGAATGAGATTACTGATGTGTAGAGAAAAACAAGAGATTCAGAATTAGAGAATAAGTTGACAAACGAGGAAAAGGGGAAAAGAACAAGTGAAGAAAAAGAAAACGAAAACTAAGAAAAAAAAGAAGGATGAAAGACGAGTAAGAAAAACACGAAAAAAAGTGAAGAGGAAGAAAAAAAAAAGAAAAAATAATCCAGATTTGAAAGATTCTATTAGCTGTATAACCGGTCACTCTGAAACATCCGCAACGTGTTACTTTCTCATTCGTTCTGTAGTCAGTTCTTACTTTTTACCTCCTCTCTCCCTCCTTCACTCTCTCTTCATTTCTCTGTGTTCGTTCTTGCTCCACTCGAGCTGCAGTGTTGATTACGGTGTTCAATTGCTTTCATTCCTTCTTTAAACTGTCTGACTTCACACTGTAACACACGAGACTGTGGAATGGGTTTAAATATGAGATGGTTTCGATGGTTTAGCTTTAGTGTTTAACTTCAGCTCGTGGGAACTGAGTTTGCTGGATCTGGAGTGAAATATAAAGCGGTTAAGGAAGTGAAGTTGACTCGGGGTGTTACTCGGTGTGTGCGATGACCCCCTGACATGTTACAGAAATGAAAGGGAAAGTGTATCACAGACAGGATTATTAAAACCATCTACATCTGCGTCTTACAGTGCTGCCTATAAACCGGGCGTGGCAATGGCTAGTCGGCTAACTTACTAACCGCTAATCGACACTTTGGTTGTGGAACGTACGGCTTCACCACGACACTATCCGAGCGATGGAACTCGCTCCGGCACGTCTTTAGTTAACCTCACAGCTTGCCTTCGGGTAGGGATTTTCTTTAAAACTACGTGTGTCAATTCCCTGCTGCAATCTTCTTCACATCGTGCTGTCATGATCTGAATCAAACCGGATTTGATTTATGCAAAGCCAACTTTTCTACATCGATTACAGCAGTGTTCGTTATTATCACACTACATCGCAATACGAAACACCAGACTATAAAACTAGCATTTGATACTGGTTAAAGTGGTAAATGCCAAGGTTAGGAATAGAGGTAAGAATATCTTTACTGCCTTTTCTTATTAACTTATTTGTAAGAAATTGAAAAACAAAAATAACCACATACAGTATAATCACATCATCTATCATAAACAAACAAAAAAACAAACAAGCAAACAAACAAATAAATAAATAAACAAATAAATAAATAATAATGTCTCTTGTTTATTTTCTGAATGCAATGGGTAAACAACATGGTGCCATTTTATGGCCGGGATCGATATACTGTAGCGAGCGTGCGTAAAGTTTCCAAACCTTTTTTTCATTTTATTTCTTTTCTCCCTCTTTCAGCGAGCCTTCCTATGTAAAATATTTCTTTCTTCTAATAAATTCAAACACATCAAACAAATTTCATGTTTTATTGCTTCACTATTAAAAAAATAAATAAAATCAGACCTCCTGGACCGTGTAGATTTTCCTAAAACATGAAGCAAGAGATGAGAAAAAAGAATGTAAGGACCCAACTCATCCATTAAAAACAAAGAGCGAACATGAGCAGCATCATAAAGATCGGAAGCCGGGCAACCTGATCAAGTGTACCGTAAAGCGCTTGGGCCGAGGTTGACATCTGGAAAAAACCCAAAGTATGAAATAAAACAAGTGCAGGATGGATGTTGGAGCGGCGGGCCGAGGACGAGGGAAGGGGCGAGAGCGTTTGCGGTGTCAGTGAGAAGGATTAATCAAGAGTCCACGCTTCCAGACAACAAACAGATTCATTCAAAAAGACAGGGATAATATTT
The DNA here is from genome assembly GCA_011419295.1 of Clarias macrocephalus. Taxonomy (NCBI): domain Eukaryota; kingdom Metazoa; phylum Chordata; class Actinopteri; order Siluriformes; family Clariidae; genus Clarias; species Clarias macrocephalus. Next base: position 14,828 of record JAAGKR010007023.1, on the reverse strand, counting down.
TGGCGAGTGATTTGGAAAGTGGTGGACCGGAGAGTGAGGATCGGTGCTGACTCCAGCAAGAACATGAAGCCAGAATTCCAGACGCTCCAGCTTCTATTCCAAGTTCAGACGTCCCACAAGCATGCAGAGCGCAGCCGGAGGGATTATCTCCTTCACCAGGGAGATAAAATAACCCTCGATGTCCAACATGAGATCTTTACACTTCACTTAGCATTCAGATTTTCCAAAAACAAGATGATAATGAGATAGAGGTGAGATATGTACACTGTACCGTATACGTACATATCGTATGAACTTGTGAGAAGAAAATAAACATCTTAAATAGTAAGTTAAGAGGGGATGTGATTTGTTTACATTACTCATTTTTTTCCATTTCCTTTCATTTTCTTTCCACATTTATGAAATGTTTCTAATGTGATTTCCCTCATATTTGTATTTATGCAAAAAAAAAACCAAATAAAATTTGTTTTAACATTATAACTTAAGATTTTTCATTTACATTTTTTATTTTTACATTATTTTTATTATTATTTTATTTTTATTGCTATTTATGACAAAAAAATAAAAAAGAAAAAAAACACTAGGAGAAAGTATTAAAAGTTACAAAAAAAATAATGATTGATATAGTTGTCTGGTGATGTTCATCAGATAAGATTTTACTTAACATTCGTTTTAGAAAAAAACATTGATGTTTGCATTTTTTTTTAAGAATACAATTTCCAAATTTTTACCAATTTATCTAAATTTCTGTCTAATTTTTATTTACCTTCACATATGTTTTCCTGCATTTTATTTTTAACCTTTCTTCTGAAACTAGAACCTGCGTCATTTGTCATTACAGACCAGACCTGATTCCATATTAAAATAATTTTTTTGTGCCATTTTTAAAAATTCTATAAATTTTGTCATGTTTTTTCTAACTTTTTTAGTTAGTTAGTTTTTTTTTGTTTGTATATATTTTTTAAATATCATTTTATTAATATCTCAAGCGAAGAAATTTCACTAGTGTGCGCTTTACATCTAATTTTTAATAAAAAAAAAAATAATAAAAAAATAAAAAAATAAAAAAAAAAAGTAAATAAATGTGATGGCGGCAGTAAAGAGCGTCACGGACCCGGCCTCTCTGTATTTATCAGACGCAGGATCCGACGAAACACGTCTGAGAGACCTGCAACATGAAACGCAAACAAAGAAACACTGTGTGTGCAGCATGAGGGTGCAAACGGTTGCATGCAGATGTTTTAATCTCATACAGGTTGAGGAATTTTAAGTGGGAAGTTACGAAGAAGGTATCGTCCTAGAGCCCGTGCCAGGTAGATACGATCTCGGCCCGGTGCCCCTCCCCCGCCCCCCCCCTCCCCCACGCCGGCTGGCCGATAGAGCGCACCTGCATGGTGCTTAGAGACGAGAACAATGAGAAGAAGGCCATTGAAGCTGGTCTTTGATGTGTGAGTGATCGGGGCTCTCGACACCAACACGCGGTTTCGTCTCCGGCTTTGTCCCTGAGATGTTTTAGTGTCCCACGGGAGGGTGTGGGTTCGAGGCCTGCCGAGAGGCCGCCCCACCACAGACCACACTGGGACACACAATGCCAGTTAACTGGTGCTGCTTCAAAATAACCTCAGAGCTTTATTCCTCAAACCAGATGCACAAGTGACACACCTCCGTCTCCACCACAGAGCGAGTGTTGTGGCTGAGAGAGCTACAGGAATATCACACACATATATAATGATAAATGATAAAACTGACTTATTATTTATTTTTATTATAATTAATTTCACTTATATAATAGTTTACATGGAGTATCTTGGTGTATTTGGCTTTTGTTTTCCGGTACTTATTTATTATTATATATCTTTTTATGTATTTATTGTATTTAATCGTTTTTTCATTCAATATAAACGACATTTTTATTTAATTTCAGTCTATTTTAAAAAATTAGTTTTAATTTTAATTTTTATGCTTTTACATGTAATTTTTGTAATTTTGACATTTTTGGCTGTTTTTTTTTCTTTTACATTTTTTATTTCATCATTCAATTTTATAAAAATGTATTTTAATTTATTTATATGGAGGTGTTTTTATCATGCTTATATCAAATTTAAGATTATAAGATTTTTTTATGCTTATTTAAAACATTTTTTCACTTCATTCTCCCAAATTATTATTATTATTTTTCTTTTACATTTTTTTCCTTTTTTATAATGAAAGCTTTAATCATCAAAAAAAAAAAAACCCTTGAGGAAGCTTTTTTTCCCCCACTCTGACACTCTGTTTCACATTTACACTTCTTCTTGCCAAATTGTTATCGTTCCAGGAACGTTTTTCTCTTCATCCGACACGTGGGATTGGACAGCAGCACATAAAGCAGACACACGCTCGGATCATGTGACGCGCTTAACACACACGTTTGGAGAGCGTTCCGGCGCTGGTGAAAGTAACGAAGCCGGCAATTAGCAATCAGTCTCAGACAGAACTGGTGTTTGTGTTGGAGAAAGAGCAGGCAGAGTCTCCTGGTGGTCCGGTGAGAGGAACATCACGTCACCCTGCGAGGGGGAAAAAAAAAAAAAAAACGAAATCTGAAATATTTTCCGCGCTTCTCCTCATTATCTTCTGCCACTCGTCCATGATGTACAGAACAATAAAAGGTTATGGGTTTTGATTATTGATGGCCTTTGAGTTTTTCCATCCAGATGTGGAATCAGTGCAGTGAGTCTCAGGGTTTGTGTAACGTGTCGGTCCTCCAGCTCGCCAGGTTCTGCTCCACGCTGTGAGGGACTCCTGCAGCCTCAGATCAGAATTAAAGATGAACTCTCAGTTTTATTTATTTATCGTCACTGTTCATTTATTTAAACATCTTTTGTGTTTAGAGTTTTTCCTTTCGTCATATTTATTTAAGTTTCACACATTTTTTAAATGTTTCATCCAATTCAACATGAATATTTATGGTTCTCCTAAAGGGACCTTAAAAAAATAGAGAGGGAAAGAAACTTCAATTATTTGCTTTTTTTTTCTGCAATTATTAATTTTATCAAATGATCTTTTTTCCACATAATTGCAGTACATGATTTAGTTGTTTACATCATTTTCAGATATTCCTTTCAACTTTATTTATTTATTTATTTTCTCATTTCTCGGTGACTTTATACATCATTCACTCCCCCCCCCCCCCCGATACATTAAATAGATTTTTTTCAATTTGTGGATGTAATTTATTCACTTATTTTATGAGTGTGTGTGTATCTGTAAGTGTGTCTATGTGAGTGTGTGTATGTGAGTATATGTTCAGTTCGTAAATGTGTGTATGTGAGCGTGTAAGTAAATGAGTGTGTGTGTGTATGTGAGTCTGGGACTCACATGGACACATCATGGCTTCTTTACACCGTTATAGGGTCTCGAGTGCGCGTCACATCACAGCTGTAAATCAGATGCAGGTGTGTGACGTAACTGAGACAGGAAGGAAGAAGAGACAGACTGTAGGTGTAAAGACTGACAAGATGTAGAAAAAGAGGGCAAACATCCGAGGTTTCCTGACCGCAGATATTTTTTCTTAAATGTATAACGTAAAGGAGGAATTACGAGGCAGAGGTAGAATGATGCGCAGAACACGACACCCATAACAATCAAGTAAAACACACAAACGCACACACACACACACGCACTCACACACAGAGCACAGTAATTGGGATATTTATTGTACAGACAATACAATGTCTAGACAAATCCTTTCAAAATAAATGCGCTAAAATAAAATGTAAAACGGAAGTCACGACTGTCACAGAGCTGAAAAGCACGAGACGTCTGTCTTTGTGCAAATTCTGCAAGCTGTGCACATTTCAAAACAAACAAAAATATATGTCTGCATCTTATTTATTTTGTAGTTTTCCAGTCCCAAAACAGCACTTTTCATGTCTTAGAGGGGGAAAAAACATTTATGCGATAAGCCGAATACATGTTTAGAGTCACACTTGAAGATAACTATGGGCTTATGGTTCACTATGGAGTTGATTATTTGTTTTATTTGTTCAATTCAATCATAATCAATCATTAAAAATCTATGAATTCTGGTTTAATTTGTTAGGGATCCGATCTGATCTTGACATCTGATCTAACTGATCCGGCGTCTGTTTAGAGAACCGACCGATGTGTACATGCTGTCAGTCAACATAATATGCTTCATTGGACTGGATAAGAAAATATCTATAAAAGATAAACAAACAAAAAAAAAAACAGATATACCAATACAAAGTTTGAACTCGACACTATTTCCTCATACCACTGTGGATCGGTGTTAACGTCCCTATGCGAAACCTGATCCTTCGCTGGTTCTGATGGAACAACAGGCACTGATCAATCAAAACATCCATTAACATATCTAACAAATATTCAGGCTCCGTTCAGATGGCAGACGATACGAGAGTCAGAACCATCAGCTGCATTTAGAACTGTATTTACATTACACTTAAAGATTCAATTCACTCCTCTCACTTCTGTTCCACCCTACAGTTAAGACCTTTTATCACACATGATGTTCTAATGTTCATTACTATGTTTATTGATTTATTTCTTTATTTCTTTTCTCACACTCTTCACATTGCCTCGCAGTTCCCAAGTACTTTTCTGCCGTCTGCAAAGATAACATCTGCCCCATGGAGATGAGGGAAGGAGGAAAGCATCTAATTAGCCCCCAATTACACTAATTGCCCTCTAATTTACTTACTTCCTACTCCAGTGTAAAATGGAGAATTGAGAAAGAATAAGTGAATTGAAAGTTCAGAGAGAACCACCAACCAATGCTGAGTCAGAAAGCTTAGAGAAGACAGCAGGGTCAGGACTCTTAGCTAAAGCGAGCGCTTAGGTTCGGGGTCGACTGAACAGTTTAGAGCCAGTCGAAGAACTAAAAGGGACTTCCTGTCAATTCTTTTGTTTGCTGTTCATGAAAATTCTGGTTGAAGACAAGCACAGTTCTTATGTTCTCAAGTACCAGGAGATGAAAAAGCTTTAAGGGATTATTCTAGTCAAATCTTTAGGGATTATATATCCATTCACTGTGACTCTGTGCCAGATCTTCCGCCATTGTTCACACATATCTACCTTTGCTACATTTATGGCGTTTGGCAGACGCACTTATCCAGAGTGACGGTGTATGTCTGAGCAGTTGAGGGTTGAGTCCATTATTTGAGACGGTTTGAACCCATGAGGTTAGTGGTGAAGTTTGAACGAATGGGATTAGTGGTAAAGTTTGAACAAATGGATTTAGTGGTAAAGTTTTAATTCATGGGGTTAGTGGTGAAGTTTGAACCCATGGGGTTAGTGGTGAAGTTTGAACCCATGGGGTTAGTGGTGAAGTTTGAACCCATGGGGTTAGTGGTGAAGTTTGAACCCATGGGGTTAGTGGTGAAGTTTGAACCCATGGGATTAGTGGTGAAGTTTGAATCCATGGGATTAGTGGTGAAGTTTGAATCCATGGGATTAGTGGTGAAGTTTGAACCCATGGGATTAGTGGTGAAGTTTGAATCCATGGGATTAGTGGTGAAGTTTGAACCCATGGGATTAGTGGTGAAGTTTGAACCCATGGGATTAGTAGTCAAGTTTGAACCCATGGGGTTTGTGGTGAATTTTGAACCCATGGGGTTAGTGATCAAGTTTGAACCCATGGAGTTATTGGTGAAGTTTGAACCCATAGGATTAGTGGTAAAGTTTGAACCCATGGGGTTAGTAGTGAAGTTTGAACTCATGGAGTTAGTGGTAAAGTTTGAACCCATGGGTTTATTGGTGAAGTTTAAACCCATGGGGTTAGTGGTGAAGTTTGAACTCATGGGGTTAGTGGTAAAGTTTGAACTCATGTGGTTCGTGGTGAAGTTTGAACTCATGGAGTTAGTTTTAGGGTTCGAACCGATGGGGTTTTAAGTCAGAATATGTATCATCCTGAGATCACAAGTTTAAATCCTGATAATGCCACAGGAGTACAAGGTGACAAAACAGGCCATGCTGTTAGGGGGAAAGGGGTGGCATAGGAGTATGTTGTCCCCCAATCATTTCACCCCCAAAACTGCGTGAGAAGCAGTTACAAAAGACGTGACTGATTGGCGTTAGGTGCCTTCTAGGAAGCATTTGAGAACCTTTGCTCTCGCTGATTGGTAGCTGGCTCTTGATATGGGAGAGCTGTCAACGTGAAGAGTAAAAAACAAACCAACCAAAACAAATGACAGATGGCCTTTAGAATTTGCCAAATCAAAATGTTTGATAATTGGCGGGAAATGTCTTGGTCAATGTAACCCCTGGTGTGCATGCAAAGATAATGTTGAGCTAAGCTTGACCACTACATTTGCGCGAGCAGTGAGCGCTCCTTTAAAGACAAGCACTTCCTTTCCCTTCACTCATGAGTTGAGGTGTAATTCGCTGCACTCGGTTTCGATGATGAGGACCTTAATATTCTCTGACATCCCTGCCTGGAGCAGTTAACTCATTTATCTACGAGTCTCAGTATCAATTATTACAAAGAAACAAGCACTCATAATGGGTCTGGTGCATCCCTAATGGAAATAAGTCATATTAAATGACAGAAGATTCAGCACTTTCTACCTCAGGCTGCAAAATAATGAGAAGTGCTCGAGCAACGCCCTGAAAACATGAGCCAACTTGTAAAACTCTTGCTGTCTCTCGCTGCCTGTCATAACTACAGATGGTCGGCGGATTTGACGAGCTCGTCCGAGCCCACCCGAGTCTATCTGATCTCATCTGAGTCCATCCGCTGCTCTCGCCAAACCCTGTCTTGGTTCCCAGCTAACAGAATGCAAGCTTCTTGTGGTCTTAATTAAATGGATATGCTTTGTTTCAGGTATGAAAGATGGCGTATCGGATGAGTCAGGGGAGGTGGAGAGGGATGGACACTCTGGCTCACGGTAAAGACATTCCTGTGCAGTGGTGGTCATCGGGAACGTTATCGGTCCCCTTGCTTTTAAACTGATCCCGGGGTCATTGTTTCTCAGGACTGGAACTCGACACTGCGTGACTGAGGGTGTCACCAATGAGCTCGCTTTCTCTCTCTCTCTCTTGCTCTGCGACACTCGATCCGTCCTGTCCTGCTCTCAGGAATGCTGCCTATTTATTCTTCCTTTTCTCCTCCATAACCACCCGCCCCAACGCCCCCCCAGGCAGTTCGATGTGCTACACTGAAGTGTTAATGACACCGAGCCGGCGTTCCTCTGACTGAGAAATCTGATCTCTACACCAGACCTCGGCTCAGGAGCAGATCTGGTCAACGTCAAGGAGAAGTGCAGAGGTGAAGGCCAAGTGGGAGTCCAACAGAAGTGATGAATTATAACAGCACTGAACAATATATCATACGTTAATCACTATCCTCGCCTTTCGATCACACCTGCACAAATTCTCAAATACAGAGGTTAAGGTCAGGGTTAAGGGGTGGGGTGGGGGGGGGGTGTATGGGGGTGGTTAGCCCTCATACCCTTTTTGGCATGTCTTTATTAAATGAAATCTGACCATATCGTTCTGTTTGTTCAAACTCGACATTCAACACTCGACAATCATTTGAAGCCGTTCATTAAAATGCAATGACAAACTTACTGCTCTATCTTTAACGTTTCTAAAGCACTGATACTGGAGACTCCTTCCAAACATGTTACATAAACATCTCCTTATGCGATACTGAATTGTGTCAATTATTTTTAATCCATGTACATGTTATATCCATCATCAGTCCCTGTCAGATGTCTGAGACCTTCTGTTATAGGGAATTAATCAACACCTTGGACCCGATCAGAGTCCAGAACTCCCATGACCTCTCACCGTGAACCAGTCTGACTCGTCTGGTTTATCTGCAGTGTGTTACCGTGTTATTGACCGAGTGACTGTTAAAGCTCGTCTTTGTGAGTCTGACATGTGGCCCTGTGTCACAGGCTTTACACTGCCTCTGTTATACTGAGACACATCCACACACACACACAAGCACACAGACCGTAGCATGAGAATAAATTTATATATATTTAAGAAGAAAAAAAACAGTCAGGCAAATGAACACACTATTTAGAAAGAAAGAAAGAAAGAAAGAAAGAAAGAAAGAAAGAAATATAAAAAAGACAAAAAGCTAAAAAGAAAAAAGAAAGAAAGAAATCAGAGAACCACAAAAAACATGAAATTAAAGAAAAAAGAAAGAAAAAAAAAGAAAAATAAACATTTAAAGAAATAAAAGAGACAAAATATAAAAGAAAATAAGACACAATGCTAAAAATGAAAGAAAAAGACAAACAACAACAGGAAATAAAAAAGAGAAAAAGAAGGACAGAAAAAAAGAGACATCAATATAAAAAAGAGATAAAAAAATATGAAAGAAAGAAAGAAAGAAGAATACAAAAAAGAAAAGGAAGAGAGAAAGAAAGGCAGATAGCAAACAAAGCAAATATGACAAAATAAAAATGTACAAGAAACAACTACAGATAGAAAAAAGGAAGGAAGGAAAGACTGTAGGAAGATAGAAAGAAAGAAACTTCTATACCTACAGGTCTAGAACAAAAAAGACAAAAAGAAAATGATAGTCAGTCAGACAGACAGACAGACAGACAGACAGACAGGTGTGAGTTCCTTTTTAATCGGTGCTACAGTATGAACTGAATTTCAGTGATCACTGGCCCAGTCTTAACCACCCCCCCCCCACCCCCACCCCCACCGACTTCTGCACGTTCCACTCAGGACGTGATTAACAGCTCTACCTCTTTTACTCTCTCATTCCTTTCTTCATTATACCTCCGTTTCCTCTGACCTCATCTATTAGGCGCTCAAGGTTAGACGGACCACAAGGACGTTCCATTCAGGCCAGAACGAGGGGGAGAAATCCAGAGAGAGAGAGAGAGAGAGAGAGAGAGAGAGAAATCGCTCTGCTTATGAACTCATATCACCTCCAGTGTAGTCCCATGGCACCCTGCTATTGTTTTACCTTTAAAAATGTGATGCTATAGTTAAGCGTAAAGTACGTCTTCACGATTCGTTAAAGAAGCGAGTCAATAAAGGGGCTACATTACAATTCATTTTATTAAGCAAACTTTTTTTCCCCCTGTATCTTTAATTAAATTAGCTATTGCCCCGCCCCTGCCTCTTTTGCAGAAGTGCATTTTTCTAGCCAATCAAAATGCAGTAGTCAGCAGTCGAGCTGGAGGAGGGGCTATGCAAATCAAAAGAGGGATTTTTGTTCCCCATATGCTGTATGTGTGAATCGAAAAGTTAATTCTGCGTGATAGATGATCTTAAAGTTGCATATTTCAACCCCAACAACGCAGACTGGAAACATTTACGACTTTTATACTTACAAAGAGCGACGCTTATGCGTTATGCAAAACGGAAATGTGACCTTACGATCACTTTTTTCTGTTATATGATATAAATGAACTCCTTATTTGTCAAAACCTAAAGCATGAAATTAGTCAGGTAGCAGAGATGACACGTCTGAGGAGCTCCGTCTTTGCAGGTACCATATGATAAAAAAAATTTGATTGCTTAAACTAACCTAGCTAGTTCACCTTAAATCAATTTCATCAAATTCAGCTAGTGCTGGTTATTGTACTGAGATACGTTTAGCTTGGTGCACCATCCGTTTGGGATGCATGTCAGATTTCAGAGTCATGATGACATATCATATGACGCCTGGTAATTATATAACAATGCGATTTATACGCTCGAGTATAAACGCTCAAAATTTCTGTGACATATTCACCAATCAGCTAAAACTTTAAACCATTAACATTAAAACCACCAAGGTTTTGGGTTCCTCATGCGCCCTTGGTGCACTCTGTCCCCTTGAGGCGCGGCTCCACAGGGGTGTTGGGGTGTTCATCACTGGGATGCTAGTGGCAGATCTTTTGGTACTGTGGGTACTGGGTTGCTTGTCCAGCACACTCTATAGGGCTCGATGGGATTGGGATCAGGGGGTTTGGAGCCCGGGTTGGCGACCTTGGTGTGCACTGGGTGTTCCTTGTGCTGTACTGGCTTTACAGTGTGATCCGACAGGCTGGACTTTGGTCCCTAAGCGCATGGGCGAGCCTCGCGTGCCCATAATCCTGGCACCAGTTTCAGTAATTAATGTTATGGCTGTTTGAAGCCTCATTTTACCACTGACGGGACACCAAGCCAAATATCTTGTACTATAAATAGTGTTACACCACGTTACACGTTAGCTTAGCCGAGTAGCACTTCCTGACTTTTAGCGCTAATCTATGATATAATAGTAAGCAGAGGACGCTTAACGTCTGTCTTATTCCTAAATAAAATCCTTAGTAGCATCAGGTTGCCAGGCAACCCAGGGCAGACTTATACGAGCGTGTTCTGGTCTCGGGACTGAAATATGTAGACTTTATAGTAAATTACAGTAGAGAAATGTCCGTCAGCTGATAATGCCGCTATCTCTCGGGAGCACCTTGACTCGAGCCTGTAACAATGACGGGATCGGCCGTGGCCAGATTACACACATCTGTTCTGCATGACTGGATGCTGCATTCACATCCTGGGAATGATGTTTTTTTTTTCTCCATTCGAGTGATTGAATGTGTGACGTGTGTGCCGTCTGCGTCACTGTGATCTAAAGCTGTGGACAATAAAATGTATCTATATAATGATAAAGAAATAAATGCTGATACTGAAGATATATAGATAGATAGCAATATGGTATAGTGATGTCTGGTGTGTGTGTGTGTGTGTGTGTGTGTGTGTGTGTGTGTGTGTGTGTGTGTGTGTGTGTGTAGAGGTGTCGGAGGATGTTGTAGCGTGATACGTCCCACATGACGTGTGTGCATGTGTGTGTTTGGGTTGGTGAGCGTTAGAGATTAGATGAGGTTCTGCATTCCTCCCTGAGCCAGACGCACTTCGGGGGCGTGGCTTAACCCCGCCCACATCAAAGGCAGACTTTGATTATAATTATGATGGATCGGTATTATTACTCAGTGCTGTTATTTAGTCGTGGACGGCGTGGGCTTAAGAATTAACGCCGCTTCAGTGTCTCGACAGGACGAAGGCGGAGTTTCACAGGAAATAAAGACAAAACCACACAGGTGTTTTGTTGTTGTTTATGTTGTTGTTTTTGTTGTTGAGGTCTTACACAACATGTACCGTGAGTGCATCGAAGTGAAACAGATCTGAAGAAGGGATTGTCAGTCTCTCTCTCTCTCTCTCTCTCGGTGGAGGTGTTACTGTTTAGAGCCGCTTCCTGTAATTAATGTCAATCTCAGATTATTAAAGGCACAGAAGAAGAAGAAGAGACGACCAACAGGATTTAGTTTACCTGCGGCCAAGAACTAACCAACCGTCTGTCTCTCTGTCTCTATCCCTCTGTCCGTTTTGATGTCTCTCTCTCTTTCTGTCTCTCTCTCCCCTCTGTATGTCTTGATGTCCCCCTGTCTGTCTGTCTCCCTCTTTCTCTGTCTTGGTGTCTCTCATTCTTCCTGTCTGTCTTGGTGTCTCTCTCTCTCTTTCTTGATGTCGCTCTCTCTCTCTCTCTCTCTCTCTCTTGATGTCTCTCACTGTCTTCCTGTCTGTCTCTCTCTTATTATCGTTCTTGATGTCTCTCTGTCTTCCTGTCTGTCTGCATCTCTCACTTTCTGTCTGTTCATCTGGTCCCCTCTCTTGACTCTCAGCCTCTATCTGTCCATGTGTCTGTCCGTATCTTTCTCCATCTGTCTTCGTGTTTTTTTTTTCTGTCTGTATCTGTATGTCATTTGTCTGTCAGTATCTCTCTTTGTCTGTGACTGTGATTTCCTTCCTAACTGTCCATCTGCATCTCTCTCTGTCTTGATATGTCTCTGTTTGTCTGACTGTCTCGATGTTTCTCTCCGACTGTCTTTGTGGCTGTTTTTTCTGTCTGTCTCCATCTTCCATGTCTCTCTTTCCCTCTGTCTCTATCCCTGTTTGTCTTTTTCTCACTCATTCACACACATCTGTTTGAGATGTCAGAAGTATGGACAGTAATTTTGTTATTTTGTTTATTTGTTATTTTGGACGGGTGCAGGGTGACACTTTTACACTTCTCTTTATTTACGGTATAAATTCCTTTTCTACGTATGTGTGTGTAAATGTGATTTATTACATCCCTTGCATCGTACAGCGCATCGTTCCTGTTTTTTTTTTTTTTTTTTTTCCGAAAGAGCGAGAGAACGTCATTCACATGCACTCGCTGGATTAACAGCACAGTCACATCCTCTACACCCTGACCTTCACCCGGCTACACGGCTAATCAC
>JAAGKR010007022.1:29770-37270 GCA_011419295.1 Clarias macrocephalus | reverse complement strand
AATATAGTTTTGGTGGGCTCAGGAGGATTTCACACGTTGACCGGATCAGAAACATGAGTCTGGCTGGTTCTGACTCCTGACTTTGTTGCCTACAGAGGAGACTCTTGTATTGAATGAATCAGTGTAAAGTAGGGCCTCTCTGGCTCTGTTAACCTTAAAGTTAATTCATTAAGGCTCTGTTTGGAGGTTGCTGCATGCCAGATATGGTCTGGGCCCCTTACACTTAGATTGACTTGACAAGAACATTCATCACCAAGGCAAACAAAGACACTGATGTGATATAACTAGTTCAATTCAATTAAATTTTATGTGTACAGTATAGCATTTTTAACAATGGTCATTGTCACAAAGCAGCTTTATAGAATCAAGAGAAAATTATGGAAATGTGTATGAAATGTGAGAAAATGTGTATTGACCTTGATGAGCAAGCCAAGGGCGACGGTGGCAAGGATAAACTCCCTGAGATGGCATTAGGAAGAAACTTTGAGAGGAACCAGACTCAACAGGGAACCTATGCTCACTTGGGTGATATCATATAGCAGGAATTGATCTGTAATCATACTGTGTGTTTGGCTACTGGGAGTTCAATATAACAGATGATGTGAAATTGAACAACTGTTGAACTAGTTGCTGAACTATTGAGCAACAGCAGTCAAAAGTCCTCAAAGAGCAGTTTTCTGCATTAGCAGAGGTAAGGCCTGTTTTCATATTAAAGTGGACCATACATATACAAAGTCACCATATACCTCCCAAGCAGACCACATGAGGCCTTCTTATGACAAGACCTCCAACCAGAAGTGGTTGGAGCAGCATGTGTCGCTCGAAAGAGAGAGACAGGGAGAGGGAGAGAGAAGAGAAAGGAGAGATAACAATTAGGTATGGTGACAGTCACATAATATATAAAGTAAATGTATAGATCTTTTGATATGGCGCCACAGTTGTCTTACTGTTTTTGTTAGTTCGTTCTGTTTTTTGGTTTTCAAATGTAATCAGCTATACCAGGGCAATATACATCTGGCAAATCTTCACTCTCTACCAACAAAATGGACTAATTTTTGTGAATGAGTTCCATTGTAGATTCGAAACTCCCAGTCTCACACCACACACCTGTCCTCTCTACACCACCATTAACTCCTCTGGCAACCAACCTCTCTCCCCCTCCTGAGCTTCGGTTCAGTGAAAAGGATGTGCGTTAGATATTCCAGAAACAAAAAGCTCCATGCTCAGACAGCCTTACACCAACCTGTCTGAAAGTGTGTTCATTGGAACTATGTTAAGTCCCTTCTTGTTTCAAATGATCCACAATCATTCCCATTCCAAAAAAAAACTAAAATCACAGTTACTACAGTCCATACTAGTTTCCCTAACATCTGTGGTCATGAAGTCGTTTGAAAGACTGGTGTTGGCTTATCTAAAAGACATGACTGGACCCTTACTGGATCCCTGCAGTTCGCTTAAAACTGTAAACAGGTCTGTGGATGCTGTAGTTAACAAGGAACTGCACTTGATCCTGCAACATTTATCCCAGCACTGCTACAGACCAAACAAACCCAGATCTCTTTTCCTAGCTCCATCTGCCAGTGAATCACCAGCTTTCTGACAGACTAGCAACAGCTAGTGAGACGGAAATTCACGTTCAACAGCCACACCAAAAACACTGGAGCCACGCAGGGATGCATTCTCTCCCCACTGCTCTTCTCCCTCTACAGAAATGACTGCACCTCTACAGACCCCTCTGTCAAGCCCCTGAAATTTGCAGACGACACTACAATCATCAGCCTCATCCAGGATGCATATAGAAGCAAGATTGAGCAGCTGGTTGTCGGGTGCAGTCACAACAACCTGGAGCTGAACACACTCAAAACAGTGTAGATGATTTTGGAATTCAGGAGAAACACCCTGCATTTCCTTCACTTACCATAATGAACTTCACTGTGGCAGCAGTCCCCATCTCTCAGGACCTGAAGTGGGACAATCACATTGACTCAATTGTTAAAAAGGCCCATCAGAGGTTGTATTTCCTTCTCCAGCTGAAGAAGTTCAACCTGCCCCAGCAGCTGCTCAGACAGTTCTACTCAGCCATCATTGAATCTGTCATGTGCACTTCAATAACTGTCTGGTTTGTCTCAGCTACAGAATCAGACATCAGAAGACTACAAAAGACGGTTCAGGCTGCTGAAAAGATTATTGGCTATTATTAGGATTATGGATATTATATTATATCCAGAGTGAAGAAAAGGGCTCAGAATATCACTTTGGTCCACTCACACCCAAGCCACCTTTTCTTTGAATTTTTGCAGTCTGGTCAGTGCTACAGAGCACTGAATATCAGGACAGTCAGGCACAAGAAAATTTTTCCCCCAGACAGTTTACCTCATGAACAGTTAAACATTCTTCTCAATGTGCAATAAATATAGTTTATTAAATATATAATTATATGTTCTTTATAAATTTATAAATATATGTTCTTCTCACTGTGCAATCATATGCACATCCCACTCAGTTTCTCCCCCCTGCGTTGTGTGTTTTTGTTGTCTTTGGAAGCTCGGTTATCAAAACAGATTCCTTGTATGTACTTTTTAAGATGCTGATTCTGATATTTAGTGCAGAGTGCAAACAGGGACTCCGGCAGAACTAACTGGCAGCATAACTAAAAGGGAGAGCCGGAAGGAAACACAGACATGAGGGTTCCCTGGGCAATAAAGCAATCAGTCACCCTTCCATCAACATCAACCTAACTAGTGAAGTAACGACGCGGGTCTCATGAGGGTCATATCCGTGAGGAGACACTCTGCGCTGTTCAGAATGGGCAGATCTGCAGGCAGCTAGGGTGCAGAGTTCTGAACAGGCAGATCCATGGTCACCCAGATGTGTGGTTGCTAGGTGATGTCCCTGTAAACGCAAACAGCTTAGAACGCGCAACATCTGCGAGCGCGTTTATTTACCTCCCTAGAAACCAGCACGTGGCATGCAAATATTAGGTAGCACCAGGTATTAAAGCATGTTGCTCCGGTATAGGGCCAAAGAAAAGACAAAGACAAAGCGCAAAAACAAAGACAAAAACAAAGACCCAGCCCAAGTCCACTAAAGCAGCACGCCATCTGACAGTTATGGAGAGAGCGGCATTGCAGTACGATTAGCGTGCGATCTCAGTTATAGTTGAAAAGATAATAACAGAATGTTCCCACCATCTGAAGAGCATGCAGGCTTGAAGGGGGTGCAGGAAATGTGCTTGATAAACCTGAGAAAGCCATAACCACTTTCATTTCGGAGATGCATGGTAAACCAAAGCACCTCGAGCAGATATATGGGCAGCTCCAGTTGCAGGACAGTTCTCTCAAACTCTCATTTCTTATTCATCCTTCAGGTCTCCTGTTTTAACTGTAATCTGCTCTCTGTCTCTCTCTCTCTCTCTCTCTCTCTCTCTCTCTGTCTCTCTTTTCCATCCGGATCATGTTTTTCTCATTGTTTTTCTTCTCCTGTATGTATGTGTCAGTGTGGGTTCTTTAAGCAGACAGAGAGACGTCATCATTATGAGACGGAGTTTTATCGTGCTCATCTTCACCTGCAACCATCTGATGCAGACAAACCCACGGTGGCACAATAATGCCATCACACATAGACACACACACTCCAGCCCGTGGTAAACACACACGGTGTGATTGATGTGTGAATCACAGCACTGCTGAGCGCCAGACAGATTTTAACCCCTGTGTGTTATATACGTGTGTGTGTGTGTGTGTGTGTGTGTGTGTGTGTGTGTGTGTGTGTGTGTGTGTGTGTGTGTGTGTGTGTGTATGTGTCAGGTAAATGTTGAACTCCTGAGCTGTGCTTTAATTTTTTATTCTGTTTAATCTGAAATAAGTGTTTATCCAAATCTCAGCATGCACATCACTTTACACCAACAGTGAATGTGTGTGAGTTAGGTGTGTGTCTCACTACACTAATCTGCACTTAATTTACTGCAGAAGCTAAATGTAAGCATGGTAGCTTGATGACACATGGCTGCAGTGTTAAAATTTTTACCTGACTCCTGGTCACACCTTGACTCACAATCTAACTTAACACCCCGACTCACAATCAGACTTTACACTACGTCTCAGAGTCAACTTTACACCCCAAATCATAGTCAGACTTTTCAGCCTGACCCTGAATCAGACTTACACCCTGACTCACAATCAAACTTTTTAAACAGTGACTCGCGGTCAGACTTTACTGCTTATTTGTATTTAGTTATTCATGAGCCACAATATAACTAAATATATTCCAATATCTGTCTTTCTTTCTGTTTCTGTCTTTTTGTCTATATGTCTGTTTGTCTGACAGTTTGGATTTTTCCGGAGGTCTCCTTATAAGGACAGCGTTCCTCAGTATCATGCAGTGCGAATCCGACAACAGGAACGATCTCATCTCCACCCCGACCTACAGCCTGAAAAATTCCCCAAACCTGAAAAAAAACCCACACCAAACATCAAACAGTGGAAGACACAGTGGAATGATGGCACACACTGACACACAAATAAACACACACACTGAGTTTATTCAGCATGTTCAAATAATCAGTTAAAGGATATTACATGCATACACAACAGCATTATAGTGAAGACTTCAGAATTCCAGAATTTTCCTGTGTTCCACTAAGGAGGCTGCCTACATAGGGTGTGTCTTTGTGGCTCATATTTGGAATAGGGTCTGTATTTATGGTATATATGGAATAGGGTGTGTCTTTATGGTCTATATATGGAATAGGGTGTGTCTTTATGGTCCATTTATGGAATAGGACATCTTTGAGCCCATATATGTAAATCGTGGTGGTGAGTATGTATAGCATGTGAGTGTCTTACAGAAATTAGAGTTTTAAAGAAAAAGCCTTATTGTAACAAATAGTTTTTTCACAATTCTCGGCTTTTTGAAAGTTGGCGACAAAGGTCAGGGTCATGCATGATACAGTGCTTTATGCTGGAATTTTAACCCTTGACCTTCTGATCAGTTGCCCAGCACTGTTAGCACCACTGACCTGTCCAACTGATAAGGGGATGTGTCCTTAAGATAAAAAAGGCGGACACATACCTTAAGTCAGTATGTGTCCGCCTTCAATTGGCAAACAACAGACGTGTACGTATTTTACAGGTTTTAAATGGCTAGTGATGGGACTACAATCATGAAAATCAATTTAGTATGCCTAACGTTTAAGTGGTTGTAGTGATAAATAAGCCAAACACTTGACAACCAACAAAACCTCTTCCTTAATTTGGATTAAATGTAGAAAAGCATGTCATCTTCTGGAAAACTGTAATCCTATAATTCTATTAAAGTCTACAAGGAAATGTCTCTCAGACACAAGACTGGGAACAAATATTTTAACTGTTATCAGGTCTAAGATTCGCCTGTGGCTGCTTTTACATTGAACCCTTAGCAATAAATAATGTTTGTCTGAGAACAACACATACACACACAAATGTACATACATACAAATGTATATTTATGCTGCTTAGTGGCATCTTTTTTTTATTAGCTTAAACACTGTTAATGTCCATGAGACATATGCAAAGTTTACTAACATGCTGCGAGCTTACACTAATACACTTGTGATTCACATATTTGCCCACTAGAGGGCATCTGCATGGAATCTATTCTACAGCTCAGGTGCCCTGTAGTGGGCAAACGTAAATATGTTCATAAATTAGGCATTTGTGACTGAAGACTTTTTCACGAAATTAGTGGATGCTGTGTGATGATCCTGTTTTATTTCTTTGTTAAATTGATGTGTACGTTTTCAGACATAATCATAATTTGTTCACATTAATATTTTATGTATTTCCACACTTACTCATCACCATGTATTTAAAAAAAATATTAAATTCTTTGCTGTATATAAATATATATAAATATATAAAAGAATAGATGCAAGTTTAGAAACTTTAGAAAGGAAGCTCTCGGTAGCTTATAGAAAATGTGTGTTATTTGTCATTTCTGATGCAAGTGCCTTAAAGGAATATCACTGACACCTAAACATCATTCAGAGGAGCTAAGTTTATTCACAAGCTGTTTAACTACTTCTCATTAAAATGTTAAACAAACATCAAGTGCAAGCTGGATTTGTTTAGTTTTTGTTAGTTAGATTTGTTAGTTAGAGCACAGCGTATTCATGAAAAAACTGAACTGTATGATGATGCTCATGAGTCACTGACTCACCTGACTCATTTAAATAACATGACTCATCTGACTCACTTAAATCCAGGAGTCATTTGATTCACATGAATCAACCGACTCGCTTGAATCACTTGACTCACTTAATTCACTGACTCACTGATTGAATCACCTTCTCAGGTGATTGCAAAAGATTCAACTTGCCCTGATGTGACTTAATAATTAAATTCTTTAAGCTACTGTTTAAATAAATCACTGAGAATGATCGTTATCCTAATTTCCTATTTTTACACATGATACTGATCTCACCAGCTTATGATTTAATGTTAATATCTTGATTCATTTGAATCCATTGATTGAGATTCACATTTGACTCCATTTCCCTATCTGTAACTCAAAGTGTAAAAAATGTAATTCAACTGATTCTCAGTTTCAACTAAATGTATTATTTTTTTTCTACATTAGGTTTGTTTTTATTTATATGTCTGTTTTATCAAATCCTTCTAAATTACCAGTAGAAATGAATTAATCTTGCTTTTTGTATTACTTTAAATATTTGTTTTTTAATTATCTATTACAACTACCTGAAGAAGTATAATTCTTGGTTTTATTGTGAAAATGTTTTCTTCTGATTAATTCATTTTATAAGGAGTTGTTTAATGAAAGAATATGCATCGCTCGTGCTGCGGTGACTCTGATCTGATTTTTTGGTTTTTGGAGTCCATAAATAATGGCTTAATTTTTTTATATTAATTATGATGATTTTTATTTAAAGTAATTAAAATGCCACACACACACACACACACACACACACACACACACACACACACACACACATAAAGTGTGTATAGTATAATTATAATAATGTGTGTAATGAATGAAAGCTCTGTGCATGATTATTGCTGGACAATCTTAAATCTGAAGCTAATTTAATTTTAAAAACATGAAACACTGAGTTCCTCTTTAGGTCATGTGACCTGCTGATTATAATAATATTCCTGTAAATAAAATGAATCATAAAGGTCGTGAAGAATGTTCTGGGTGAAGGATTAACAAACCTAATTAATATCTTTGTGCTTTATTTAATGTTCTTTATTTTATTATTTAGTTTTATTTCCCAGAATGCACTGGGCTCTCAGTAAATTAATATAGTTTAATGTAATGTAAAAAAGAATTTAAATAAAATATTAACGTAAAAAATATAAACATTGCATTACATTTAGATTTGGATTTAGCATAGAGAATAGAGAATATTTAATGTATAGAAAGAAATGTAAATATAGAATGGAAAGGTAAAATTATTTACTCTCACTTCTCACTGACAATTTTCTTTTAAAATTTCAGTGTTAA
>JAAGKR010007022.1:19770-27270 GCA_011419295.1 Clarias macrocephalus | reverse complement strand
GAAACATACACGAGACTCGTCAGTGTTACACCACCCTCAACGGTACCTCACACACACACACACACACACACACACACACACACACACACACACACACACAAAATGTTACAGCACAATTAATATATATACGTGTTGTTTATGTATTGTTTTGTATTGAGTGATGTGTCATGTATTGATGTGTTTTGGAGTGTGTATTGTGGTGTCTGTGTTGTGTATTAGTGTATGAGATATATGTGTATATGTATTATGCATGTACGTGTTCTGTATTAATCTCTGTGTGATGTGTGTGAGAGAGAGAGTGAGGGAGACTCTCTCTCTCTCTCTCTCTCTCTCTCTCTCTCTCTATATATATATATATATATATATATATATATATATATATATATATATATATATATGGCACAGTGGTGTAGTGGTTAGCACTGTTGCCTTGCACCTCCAGGATCCAGGTTCAATTCCTCGCCAGGTTCGATTCCCGTTTCTGTGTGCATGGAGTTTGCATGTTCTCCCTGTGCTTGGTGAGTTTCTTCCGGGTACTCTGGTTTCCTCCCACAGTCCAAAGACATGCAGGTTAGGTTAATTGTGGTGAGTGTGTGTATCAGTGTGTGTACTCTGCGATGGTTTGGCACCCTGGGGGTAACCCGCCTTATGCCATAAGTCTCCTGGGATAGGCTCCAGGCCCCCCGTGACCCTGAATACAGGATTAAGCGACATAGATGATGAGTGAGTTCACTCACTCACATATATGCATCTGTATTGATGTCAGGGACAATCTGATCATTTTGCTTCATACACATGTTTCACATTTCAGAAACCTTTTACTAATTTTCTTTTGATTCTGTAAAGCTGCTTCGCGACAATGACCATTGTTAAAAGCGCTATACAAATAAACTTGAATTGAATTGAATGTGTGTGTGTGTGTGTGTGTGTGTGTGTGTGTGTGTGTGTGTGTGTGTTACATGCATGTATGTGTTGAGTATTGATGTGTGTGTGGGACTGATATGTGTGCTGTGTATTGAGGTGTGTGGGTGTGTATTTGTGTTTGTGGGATGTGATGTGTGTGCTGTGTATTGATGTGTGTGTGTGTGTGTGTGTGTGTGTGTGTGTGTGTGTGTGTGTGTGTGTGTGTGTGTGTGTGTGTGTGTGTGTGAGGGATATGATGTGTATGCTGTGCATTGATGTGCGTGCGTATGACATGTTTGGGAGTATGTGTCGTGTAATAGTGTGTGTGCCCGTGTCTGTGCCTGTATGTGTGACGTTGTGTGAGGATGTGTTGTGTGTTAATATATGTCAATACATATATTGATGTGTATTATTGGTGTGTGTGTGTGTGTGTGATTGTGCAGGTTTGGGCGTGGTTCTGCTCCGCACTCTGATGTAGGCACTGATGAGAGGCTCCAATCTCGGGACTGGGACGGCATTCCTCAGACTGTCTGGAGCCTTGCTGTGCCTCAGAGATTTGGCAAAAAGTAGCTTATACACACACACATACACAAACACAGAACTACTGTTACTGCTGTTATTAATAATTTATGTTAATAATCATAATTAATAATAAGATTAAATAATGAATTATTCATGGCTGTAATGACTGAAACTGTAATGTGTTGATTTGTGTATTTTTATGAAGTATTAAAGTGGCAACAAACATAAAGCTTTATCTCAGAATCTTATTTTACACACACACACACACACACACACACACACACACACACACACACACACACACACACGGAAGCTTCAGCCTAATAAGTGATTATAATTAATTTCCCCCTCTGACCTCACAGCCAATTGCCATGGTTACGGATAACACAGAGGTCACACGTGCACACTGACAGCGTCACTAGGGAAGATTGCAAACTTAAACACATTTATTATAGTAATTATAGATACACACACACAGATGCAGACTGAAGCTCAAACCAGGAAACACAAATAATAATCCAACATTCAGGTTTCAGACCCTGTGTGTGCGACCCTGCATGCTTTACACATGACATTAACATAAACCAGTTAATGAAATAAAGAAACAACTTAAAAAAATACATAAAATTCATTACAACTTGAAGATGCTGCAGAGGAAACAAATTAATGTTTATCGCCACAACAAATGCCACACTGACTCCTGCAGCACAGATACATCGCTAACATTGCTAACAGTGCTAACATTGCTGTATATTTTCATTCACATTTAGGCTCTTATCCAGAGCGACTTACAAAAGTGCTTTGAAGTTTCTGTCATTTGATATATCAGTCAAACACTGCTGGGAAGGTTTTTAGAAAGCCACAGGTAATCTTTAAGTAAAGACTAAGACATATGTGTTTCTTAGATATTTGGGTTAATCCCCCATCTAACCCAACTAACACTGCTAACAGGCTTTCAAGTTTATTTAACATTTACTTTATTTTAATATGATTGTATTATTATTATTATTATTATTATTATTATTATTATTATTATTATTATTATTATTTGCTATATATACTTTTATAAAATAATTGTTTTCCTTTTTTTTTTAATTTTTTTTATTCCTGTATAATTTCCAATTTTTTCCACCATGATATAAGTGCAGTGTGAGTGAGTGTGGAGCTGATGGTGGAGTAACTAGCAGATGAAGCAGCCAATCAGAGGTAAGCATGGTGTTGGTGGGTTGAGCCAGGCAGTGGGAGGGGCCAAAAATTAGCTGCAGAGGAGAAAGGCGGAGAGAGAAAGGAGGTGTGTGTATGTGTGTGTGTGCGTCTGTGCATATGTGTGAATGTGTGTTTGTGTGTGCTTACTGCAGTAAGCAATAGGAATGAGAACAAGCAGCAGGAAGACAAAAGAGAAAAACATTTCAGAGGAATAAAAGAAACAGAGGAAATAAAAGGATTAATAATACTGGGATTTTAGATATTCATCATCATTATCATCACCATCATCATCATCACCCTCATTCTAATTTCACCCTCCTTTATTTGTCCTCCACCACTCTATCTGTCTGTCTCTGTATTTGTCTGTCTTTGGAATGGAGGGAAGTCCTAGGAAAATCCAGTTTACGGTTCCACTGCTGGACTCTCATCTGGACCCTGAAGCTGCTGAACAGGTAGGGAGGTGTGTGTGTGTCTGTGTGTGTGTGTGTGTGTGTTAATCTAGAGTATGGGTGAGCTGATTGGTGTTTTTAGGTTCAACTGCACTTTTATATCTTTATATGTCACATGATTAAATAACCTGCTCTGATTGGCCTGTGAGGTGTGCTGGAGGTGGCAGTGTGTAATGAGTTCAGGATAAAGGTAAAGTGGCTTTGGGTTTAAACTTATACTGATCACCCACATAACAATATTTCTAAATGAAGTAGACAGTGTGTGTGTGTGTGTGTGTGTGTGTGTGTGTGTGTGTGTGTGTGTGTGTGTGTGTGTGTGTGTGTGTGTGTGTGTGTGCGCTGTTCTCCAGATTCAGTCCAGAGCACATGTCAACCCCACCACATGGTTCCTGTAAGCATGAAGGGAACAGAAATTAATTTGGAACAAAACAACAAAAAGTTTAGTCCAAGTAGCTTCTGAATGCTATCTACATTTGTATGGTGGCTTCTCCAGAGTCTGATGATGTATGATAAAAAAAATGATGAAGAGCATTAGTGCGTTATCTTGCATCAGGAGGAGGTGTGTTACTCTGAGCCTTTAGAAGAGAAGAGGGGTACTCTGTTTCAGGTATTGTAAATTTAGAAAAAAAAATAATGAAGAGAAATATTTGTTGACGACCTTTTTTCATGTGTCTAAGACGAGGCAGTGACGAAATCAGCATGCAATATTGTTGACAAAAAAGATAAGACTAAAATGTGGCTTTAAAAAAATTAACTAATAAAACATCTGTCTTTATTTTTGTCAACATATAAGTTTCGTCACAATCCGCTCTGATACGCTGTTCATTCATTATGGCATGAGCAGCAGTGTTTCCCGCGTCACAGTGCGTGGCATATCAGGGGTAGTTTGTGCGCACAGTGACGGGATGTTTACCATCATATTTAACTCTTTGAAAAAGAAAAGCCGATATTTGGGCCCATTTTCTTTATATTTAACCGGAGAAAAAAAGCAGATATGTAGTAATATCAAAGGGAAACAGTATGGCCACACAATTGCTGGGAAAAATACCACAAACCTGAAGAGACACATCAACGCATACCATAATAATCCCCGAGTTTTACAGCCTCTGTATGGAAATTATGTTACCACGTGTTAACATAATTATGTTGTGATGTATTTTGTTTCATTTTATTTTATTTTATTTTATATTATAGTTAAACCGTAGCCAAACACATTAAGCTAATAGGTTAGCAAATGATTGTGACCATAGGAGCTACAGTATACCTACAACAGTCCAAGTGTGTAAATTCATATTGTATTGTCCATACTGCTTCTACTGTTTTGTAATTTAAAAATATGGACATGCAGCAGTTGTGATGGTTAAAAATAAATATAATTAGCTGAAAACATCAAATGAAAAGATACATTTTAAATGTTAAGATAATTATTTTGTGAAAACCCTTTTTAAAAGGTTTTGGCTAGACTAGATTGACCGTAGGGTTAATTAATAATAATCCTATTGCTAAAATGTTACGTTTTCATTGACGAAAACTAGACGAAATTAGTTAAAGGTTCCTCTGACTAAAACTAGACTAAAATGTCTATGTCTAAGACTAAAATTTAAAATATCTGACAAAATTAACACTAGTTTCAGGAGAAGAAGGAGGTGTACTACAGGATGTTTTAAAATGCGTGCGGTTCACTCAGGCAGTCTACAGAAAGCTTTCTCTCACCAGACGCTTTCAGTTTTCAGCTCAGAATAAAACTCATGGTTGTTTGCTCACTGACCCGAATATGCCTCAAAGCAGGGGTAACATTTGGCGCTGTTTGTTACCATGGTTACTTTAATCTCCACCACTGAAGGTGTTGAAGATGAAGAGCAGAAATCTTGAGTGCTATAAATACCTGACCTCCAGCTCAGGACATCATACACACAACGACACAAACTCCATGATGGGAATAAATCAGGATGTGTGTGATGTAAACTTTGGAAATTTGTAAGTTAAATGTAATTTGTAATGTAAAATGTAATTTCCAGTTCTGTAAATGTACACAGTGCTCAGGGGTGAAGACAAGACACAACCAGGACACATGCAGAAGACAACCAGTACAGGACTAGGACATAAGCAGGACATGAGCAGGACATGAGCAGGACATGAGCAGGACATGATCAGGACAGGACCAGGACAAGACTAGGACACGTGCAGGACACGAGTAGAAAATGAGCATGAATGACAGTGACGGGATGTTGTGATGAATTTAGTATGAGAGTGCACACCCTGCAGATCCGCTTTACTGATACCTGAAAAAGTGTGTGTATGTTTAAGTATGATTTTTTTCACAAGTTAAAAGAAACTAGAAACCCAGAAGGCTTGAACATGACTATAACATTGAACTTTATAGTGAGGACAAAAGCACTTGGTTCTTGTGGGTCATGAGGAATTGTGTGTTTTGCATGTGTGTGACTGAGAAGAGGCCACTCCCCAAAATACTGACAGTCACAGTGGCGACGCCCCCTTGTGAGACACACAGAGATGATGTGTGTGGTTTTAAACTTGAGCTCCATTTGGATTCTGGCAGTATGCTGCAGAATCAGAGTCTCAGTTTGCTTACTAAAACAGATGGAGTGAACAGAAGAGTGTAACTGACTCACTGTGTGTGTGTGTGTGTGTGTGTGTGTGTGTGTGTGTGTGTGTGTGTGTGTGTGTGTGTGTGTGTGTGTGTGTGTGTGTGTGTGTGAAATAAAGCACTGATGGAGAGACTCTGCTCTCTGTGGGATGAGTGGAATGAGACCAAAGGATTGTGTGTGTGTGTGTGTGTGAGTGGGAAGGTGGAATGTTACTGTGTGCTCTTACACACACTCCACTGTGCTGCAGCATATCTGAAGACCTAGCCAACTGAACACACACACAAACACACACACACACACACACACACACACACACACACACACACACACACACACACACACACACACACACATCGGTTAGAACCTTTCGTATTCAACTCTAAATCTGAATGTCTGTGGTGTTATATTCATGGGAAAACTGTACTTCTCCCTTGTTCATACTCACTTTCTTTTACCACTTCCTGTATTGTGACGCTGCTACAGGTTTAGTAAGTGCGGTGTTATGATACAACAGAGATTTAGAGTGTGTATGAGAGATATGAAATAGTTGAAAAAATGTAATTTAAGTACACACACTGAGGATTTCTGCTCAGGACTGTGGCCCAAATATAACGCTATAACTAACACATGTCATCCATCTATCTATCTATCTATCTATCTATCTATCTATCTATCTATCTATCTAATTTTGAACCTAATGTGTAATTCTCTGTGTGTTACCTGTGTGTGTCTCATACAGATCAGGAGGAGACGTCCTACTCCTGCTTCTCTGGTCGCATCCAGTGATCAGTCATCTCCTGGTAAACTTTATGCATCAGTCATGATCATGATCAATCAGAACACATTGTACTGCTCTTAGCCAATCAGATCATACCATATTTACCTTTGGCCCATCCCGAACAACATACTGTCCTTAGCCAATAAGAACACAACATACTGCTCTCAACTAATCAGATCATACTATACTTATTCTCGGGCAATCAGAACACACCATACTACTCTGAGGCCAATCAACAGAGATGTGTGTATGGGTTTGTGTGTGTGTGTGTGTGTGTGTGTGTGTGTGTGTGTGTGTGTGTGTGTGTGTGTGTGTGTGTGTGTGTGCGTGCGCATGCATGCGTGCATATGAGAGACAGAGAGAGAGAGAGTAACAATTTTCTACATAATGTCTGGGGATGCTGCAGTTGCTAGGCAACAGATTACTACATCCCAGGGAAAGACAGCATAGAAAAAGTTAAAGGTTTTCAAACTGCTGCAGATAAAAGCAGATAAGTAACCTGGGAGTGTGATATTAATCCACATTATAACACATTGTATAGGTTTGGATGAGACAGATGGCAGTAACGCTAACACTTCGCCATTATGTTGGTGTGTTTGTGTCTGTCCCTGAGCTGGAGGTACAGTAAACACCTGAGATGTGTGCACGATCAGTAGTTTGGTCTGGACACTAGAAACAAAGCCCAGAGCTGTAAGAGACTCTGGTGAGTAAAGTATAGTCAGATCTGGCAAGCGTTGTGTGTTACGCCCTGAGCTCTCAGGACAGCTGGTGGCGCTACAGGAAGTGGAATCAGGTCAGGTGACTAGGCTAACAGCTACAGTACAGACCAAAAGTTTGGACACACCTTGTCATTCAAAGAGTTTGAATTTGTATTATGGCAAGAAAAATGCAGCTAAGTAAAGAAAAACGAGTGGCCATCATTACTTTAAGAAATTAAGGTCAGTCAGTCCGAAAAATTGAGAAAACTTTGAAAGTGTCCCCAAGTGCAGTCACAAAAACCATCAAGCGCTACAAAGAAACTGGCTCACATGCG
>JAAGKR010007022.1:0-19750 GCA_011419295.1 Clarias macrocephalus | reverse complement strand
CGCACTCTGGCTGTTGAATTTATTTTGATTAACTCTTAGAAATTACAAGTTTTTCAACAGTTCTCCAATCTGTCAATGAGCTTTCATATGTCCTTATTAAAAAAGATTTTTGGCTGGGCCACTGTCTTCAGTTCTTATCAGAAGTGACTTATCATTCTGTACGGCTCATGGGACCAAGCAGATCAAGTCAGGTGGAGCCATATCAGGACTATAGGGAGGATGCTTTAACAACTGAAAAGCAAAGTTTTTACAGTGTCGACAGTGTGGTCAGATGTGTGCAGACATGCATTGTGCAGACGTGCATTGTGCAGACATGCATTGTGCAGAACGGCATTGTGCAGCCGTTGGATAGTAGTCCTCTGCATTTTAGGCTTCAGCTCTACAATAAGCATCCTGATGTAACATTAACCACATTTCATAACCCTACCCCCAATCCTAACCATAAATGTAGCCTTAACCCAACCCATATATTATAATTACATAAACCTACAGTACAGACCAAAAGTTTGGACACACCTTCTCATTCAAAGAGTTTGAATTTTATTATGGCAAGAAAAAAGCAACTAAGTAAAGAAAAACGAGTGGCCATCATTACTTTAAGAAATTAAGGTCAGTCAGTCCGAAAAATTGAGAAAACTTTGAAAGTGTCCCCAAGTGCAGTCACAAAAACCATCAAGCGCTACAAAGAAACTGGCTCACATGCGGACCGCCCCAGGAAAGGAAGACCAAGAGTCACCTCTGCTGCGGAGGATAAGTTCCACAAGATAAGTTAATAAGTTAACAAGAACAACTGTTAAGAGGAGACTGTGTGAATCAGGCCTTCATGGTAGAATATCTGCTAGGAAACCACTGCTAAGGACAGGCAACAAGCAGAAGAGACTTGTTTGGGCTAAAGAACACAATAAAGAACACAATAAAAAAAACTCTTTGAATGAGAAGGTGTGTCCAAACTTTTGGTCTGTACTGTAGCTCAAACAAACCAGCAATTCTGACTGTTTAATGAACAAAACAGTTAGCCAGATCAGACCTTTGGGAACATCTGAGCACACCTGGAGGGGCACTGTGTCTTTACAGCTTACAGAGGAGTGGCTACATTTGTAGTCAAGTGTGACATGAAGTCTGAGTTCATGAGTGGGACATGCTGAGCCTAATCACAAGCACAACTACCACCAACACACTACAGCGTGTGTAGTGATGGTAATACAGTATACATAAGATACTTTATATCTCTTTGTGTGTGTGTGTGTGTGTGTGTGTGTGTGTGTGTGTGTGTGTGTGTGTGTGTGTGTGTGTGTTCATAGAAATAGATGAAGACCGTCTCCCACACCAGTTGTATAAGGTATAAACTTTTTCTTACTTCTTCTTCTACTTATTATTATTATTATTATTATTATTATTATTGTTGTTGTTGTTGTTTTTTCCCAGCAAGCCTTGCTGAATTCACCACGGCAGAGACGGAGAGGTGTGAAGGGAACTCCAACAAAGAAAGGTGCATGAATTTACTGATATTAAACTTAGACACTGAGAGTCACATTTCAGTCCTTATACAGTATGTAATTTTGTATGTTTGTATCTGTGTGTGTGTGTGTGTGTGTGTGTGTGTGTGTGTGTGTGTGTGTGTGTGTGTGTGTGTGTGTGTAGAGCTGCAGTACTTGGTAGAACATCATGCGCATCAGCAGCAGCGCTCGGTTTCGGCAGCAGACGAGTCGTCAGAGAGCTGTGTGTCAGATGTGGGTGGGGATGAAGACGAAGCAGAGCATGATGGGAGTTTAATGTCCACAGACACAGCAGAAGAGTTTGAGAAGCTGCGCTGTCAGATGGAGGGTGAGAGCGTGTGATGCAGTGTGTAATGAATGTGTGATAAAAAAGTATTTCACGTGTTTGATGGTTTGTGTTTAGTTTGTGATTCCTGTGTTATTAGCATGTGTGATAAGAGTGTATTTAGTGTGTGACTAAAGAGTGAATGGTGTGTGATTTGTAAGTTTGATGAGAATGTATGATTGGTGTGATTTGGATTAGATTGCTGTGTGTGTATGTGAGTGATAACGTTGTGATTAGTGTGTGTGATTAGTCTGTGTGATTAGTGTGTAACTAAAGAGTGTGTGATATGTGTGTGATTCAAGTGTGAATTTAGTGTGTGATTAGTGTGTGTGATTAGTAATTGATTTTAAATAATTAATATGAGATTAAAGTAATTAATATGTGAGATAATTACACTTTAATCTCACATAATTAATATGCGAGATTAAAGTGTGATTAGTGTGTGTGATTAATGTCAGCTTAGTGTCTGATTAGTGTGATTTAGTTAGCATGTGTGATTTGTGAGAGTGTGATTAGTGTGTATGTGTGTGTGTGATTAGTATTTGATTAGAATCTGTCATTAGTACGTGATTAGTGTGTGGGATGAGTGTGGGATAAGTGTGTAATGAAAGTCTGATTAGTGTGTGATTAGAGTGTTATAAGTGTGTGTCATTAGTGTGTAATTAGCATGTGTGATTAGTGTGCGCGATTAGAATCTTATTAGTGTGGGTCATTATTGTGTGTGATTGTGTGTGTGTGATAAATGTATGATTAGAATATCTCATTAGTATGTGATTAGTGTGTGTGATTAGAATCTTATTAGTGTGTAATTTAACTGTGATTAGTGTGGGTTATTATTGTGTGCGATTAATGTATGATTAGAATATGTCATTAGTATGTGATTAGGGTGTGTGATTAATGTCTGGTTAGTGTCTGATTAGTGTGTGTGATTAGAGTTGATTAGCTGTTATTAGTGTCTGATTAGCGTGTGTGTATTACAGTACGTGTGTGATTAGGTTTTTAATTGAAGTGTGATTAGTGTGGGTGATAATGTCTGGTTAGTGTTTGATTAGTGTGATTAGTATGTGATCAGTGTGTGCGATTAGTGTGTGCGATTAGTATGTGTGTGTGTGTGTGTGTGTGTGTGTGTGTGTGTGTGTGTGTGTGTGTGTGTGTGTGTGTGTGTGTGTGTGTGATTAGTGCCTGGGATTAGTGTGTGACTAGTATCTGATTAGAGTATGTGTGATTAGTGTGTGTGTGTGTGTGTGTGTGTGTGTGTGTGTGTGTGTGTGTGTGTGTGTGTGTGTGTGTGTGTGTGTGATAAGTGTGATTAGTTGAGCTTGTATCTTGTCGTTCTCCTAACAGCATTTTCAAGAGAGAGTTTATCAGACACTGCTGAAATCGAAGGATGTTATACTCAGGACAGATCTGATACTCAAACATCGACACACCACACACACTCAGGTAAACACACTCAGCATACACAAATGAAAGAACAACATTAAACATACACACATTATTATTATTATTATTATTAGTAGTAGTAGTAGTAGTAGTAGTAGTAGTAGTAGTAGTAGTAGTATTAATGGAGCTCTCTTGGTGTGTGTTGTCCATCTTTGTCTTTGTTTGCAGCACAACCAGTTCAGAGGAAGGAAATAAAACACTGATGATGATAAAGAAGATGAAGGATAAACACACAGAGTCACACTACAGACAATCTGCAGAGTTTATTCACTGAATATAAATGTTAATTAAACAAACGCAATTGGTGCAGTTAATATTAATATTAACTGGGATGGGGGGGAGTTGGGCTGTAACCTGGAGCTATAATTATGCCATGAACATTAGCCACGCCCCCTGTCACTCTTACTGTAGTGCCAAAATATAATGAAGCTTTTAAACTAAACTTCTGATTATGAAACCCACTGTGTGTGTGTGTGTGTGTGTGTGTGTGTGTGTGTGTGTGTGTGTGTGTGTGTGTGTGTGTGTGTGTGTGCGCGCGCGCTACCTCTGGCTCTGAGAGAGGTGAAAATAAGGGTTGTGATGTAATGGGACATTTCATTACACTTCTCTCGCTACTTACTACTCACTCCTACTCTAACACTACTGATCTATACTACACACACCTACTACACACACCTGTTACACATATCTACCACAAACACCTACTTCACACATCTACTACACACTCCCCTGCTGTGTCTCTCACTGTGGAGTTTTTTCACTGTGCTTTACTCAGCTGGGGTTTAGCAGACCAATCTGTGTATGTGTGTTTGTGTGTGTCCGTGTTTGTGTGTGAGAGAGAGGGAGGGAGAAAGAGAGCAAGAGACTGTCAGTAAGAAGTGGTTCTATTGACACATGTTTCATTTTCTTTACATTAATGTACAGATCTAATCTGAATTTATGCACATGGTGTAAGTAGCAGGTGTCCACAGGTAGGGGGCGTACGTTTATTATAGTACATTTGCAGTACAGTCATCAGAAGTAAGTAAGACAGACAGCATCACGCTGCACTACATCAGAAAACATCACACCAGATCCAGCAAACAACTAGTATCAACAGAAAATCTCTCTCTCTCTCTCTCTCTCTCTCTCTCTCTCTTTCTCTCTCACCCTGGTGCTGCTTTTCAAAGCTTTTCAAAGTACTGGACCGCCGCCAGTTACAAAGCAACTAATCAGGATGTGAGCTCAGAGCTGGATCTACCTGCACAGATCCAGCTCTGAGCTCACAGTGCACTTGATACTCACCTGTAACCTGCTGCATCACCACACACACACACACACACACACACACACACACAGTTTGTATTTATTTGTTTTTGTATGTTTGTTTGTTTGTTCAATGTGTAGTTTTTTAAACACTCGTTTCCGCCCCCTGATTATACACGTCCGGATAAAACATTCCAGTGAGGATTTATTAAATGTTAATAAATATTAATAAATGGTAATGGATTGTAATTAATAGTTAACATTTTATTATTAACAGTGTGTTTCAGTCAATATGTTTAATATTTATTGGAGATATTACAGTCTATAGTAGTTCCTCAACAGATGAGAGTCTAACAGTGTGTGTGTGTGTGTGTGTGTGTGTGTGTGTGTGTGTGTGTGTGTGTGTGTGTGTGTGAGAGAGAGAGAGAGAGAGAGAGAGAGAGAGAGAGAGAGAGAGAGATGTGGTTGTATATGGTGGTGTGCAATATTATATACAGTGTGACGTAAACAGTGAGGTGTGTATTAAAAGAATAAATACAGAAATGTGTAGAGTGAATTCGGCTTCAAAGGCCATCAGGCCACAGATCATCCTCCTCATCATCATCATTTCTCCCCATTTTTTTCCTCCTCCTTTTCTTCCTGCATTCATTTCTTTATGCAGATTTTTGACCTGTCTGCATTTCAGGCTCGTCTTTAATGTCAGACACACCTGCAGGCATGCACAGACAGACAGGCAGACAGACAGTTTATAAACAAAATCTATACAATGAAGTTCCGTTTGTTTCTCTGTTCTGGATGAGAAATCTGTAAATCTTTTTCAATGTTTATATTTTGTGTGTGTGGGTGTGTGTTAATATACAGTTTGTGTGTCTTTGGACTGTATTGTGTTTATAATTTCATTTATTACTGTTGTTTATCTTGTCTCTCCACTTGCTCTTGTTCTCCTCAGTGTGTCTCATCCACATGGATCTGAAGCTAACAAGGTCTGCCACAGTCCACTGGAGTCCTCTACACACACACACACACACACACACACACACACACACACACACACACACACACACACACACACACACACACACTGCTGTAATGAATATAAGAGGACAGCCTCCTTTGCCTTCTACAGACATCAGAGGGAGACAGAGAGTATCTGTGTGTATTGCAGGCTTCTGCCACCAGAGGGAGACAGAGAGCATTGTTTTAAATTATAATGAGCGCGTTAATTATAATGAGCCTGTACCTAAAGCTTTTTAAAGAGTGCTCTCTGCAGGCTACACGCTGAGTCTTGACTTAACATTATTTGTTGGTGTTTAATGCTCAGAGAACTCTGGTAACAGTCTCCTGGTAATTTTTAAAAAGAGTTTCACTATATGGCATTTAGTCCAGACTGATAGTTAATCTTGGGGCCTTGCTCTGCTTGCCTTGCTCTTGGGCACCGCTAAACCACACCCCCCACCCCCTGCAATGGTCTCTGTGGTAGCCCACTGGGATCAGGGTTCTAAGCATGATGCAGTGACACATACCTGTACCTGCTGCAGGTTGGTGAAGGATCAGGAGTGTCCTGTATCAGAGGGATGACAATCTGCTCAGCCATGTCGCTGATTAAGGAAAATGTTGGCTCCACGATAAACTCTATGAAAGCTGAAACACACAAACATCGTACTCACGTATTTATTTACAGTGAATCATCTCTATTACTTTATAGTCCCGCCCCTAAAACATATGACCCCACCCACTGAGTCTATAGTTCCGCCCCTTAATATGCAGTCCTTTCCCTTGAATCTACAGTGTTCTGCGTTTAGTGAGTGTGTGTGTGTGTGAGTGTGTTTGAGTTGTATTTGACTCGTGTATATATGGATTAATAAATTTGTGAAATTAGCAATGATTAATATTGAGACGTCTCACCAATCTGAGACTGAGCGACTGGCGTGTTCTGTCTGTCACACAGAGGAGAGATAGCCAAACCTAGCTCAGCTTCTTTGTCACCCTGTAGCACACACACACACACACACACACACACACACACACACACACACACACATAGAAAACAACAACAATAATAATAATAATAACAATAATAAGTGGTGGTGGGTGATTATTTTGTGTGTGTGTGTGTGTGTGTGTGTGTGTGTGTGTGTGTGTGTGTGTATACCTGTGTGAAAAACTCCTCCATCAGTCTGGGGGTCCAGCGTGAGTGTAAGCTCCAGGATTTAGCAGGATGACTAATATCAGCTGCATGCAGAATCAGCGACAGTGCCTTCGGTTTATCTATGCTGATTAACACACATACACCAATTCTCCATAAGGTTATACAATCCAAAACCTTGAGCCCAGCATTGTATAGGTTCCCCATATGTCAGCAGCGTGGCTTTGGCTCCTTGGGGCGTGGATCTGCAGGGCCAATGGAGGGCACTGTGGTGTCTGGCACCAGGATTTTGGCAGCTAAGCTTGTTTGTCCAGTGCATCCTATGGGGCTTGATTGGATTGGCATGTGGGGAGTTTGGAGGCTGGGTCAGGGGGCTTGGGCTCTTTCCCTAAGCTAAGCTTATGAGGCTGTCACGTAATGAACGAATGACTGGAAAAGCCAGAAGACTCGACACAGGTGAACTAATTCCTGTACAGAACATGTGATATTCCACATGGGCGACTGAATAAATCATTCCTGAGACGACTTGTTCTTACAGAGTCACACTTAAGATTTGCTCAAAATGAACAGATCGTTCAGGAACTACCCATCACTACTCATTATTGTCCATGTTTGTATGTGACAGTGGTATGAGTGTTACTGGTGTGTGTTACTGAGTGCTACCTTTCATTCTGCTGTAAACACGTCTTCATGGCTTTAACGTGCAACACGTGAGATGACATATCAGTTCCCAGCACCATCTCTATCACCAGAGACCGCAGCTCACTGACATACACACACACACACACACACTAAAATTAACAACGCATATATATGTGTGTGTGTGTGTGTGTGTGTGTGTGTGTGTGTGTGCATGTGTGTGTGTGTGTGTATGAGACTCACAGCCACTCGGTGCGCGTCAGGTTCATGAAGATGTTTGTGTTTTCGTCCTGCAGAAGGCGGAAGGCAGCACTTACGTGGTGACTCTCCTGCACTGAGCGATCATTATAGACCATCGCCAACTCAGACCTAAACACACACACACACACACACACACACACACACACACACACACACACACACACACACACACACACACACAGAGGTCATGAACATGGCTATACCATCACTTATCTTTCAGAAGCTGATGTACACAATGTGACACACCGTGTGTATATGTGGAAGTTGTTGGTGCTTCCTGTGTGTTCGTAATCGTGAACCGCCGCTGCAAACAGACACGCCAACATCTCCAGTTCGGTCAGCCAGTACTATACACACACACACACACACGCATACACACACACATTATTTATAAGCTCCCATGTTTTACAACCGCATTACTCATTGTTCAGCATTCATTGTTTACACACATAGATAGAAAGAGAGTGAGATGCACGCACGCACACACACACACACACACACACACACACACACACACACACACACACAGACAGGTACCAGTACTCCAGTGCGCAGCAGTAGACAGTGCACTGTGTGTGTGACATCAGCAGCATGTGTGTGATTGTGGTAGGCATTTGTGTGTTTGCTGTAACCGCGTTCCAGCTCACACAGGAATGACATCAAACATGATAGAGGCACCTGGAACACACATACACACACAGACACACACATGCAATTAATATTTACATTTACATGCATTTATCCAGATAGTGCTTAAGTTTCCGTTATTGGACAGATCCTGGGAAGGGTTTTTTTTTTGTTGTTGGGGCAGGGGTTTAACCCAAGTATTAAAGAAACAGGTTTGTCTTAAGTTGTTGTTTAAAGATTGCCAGAAACTGTACAGACAGCTAGAGGAAGATCATTCCACCACCAGTGCTAGAACAGAAAAGTGCCTAGATGCATGTGTTCCTCTCTCTAAAAGGTGGTGGGACCATCTCCTGGAGGATCGGAGAGAACGTGGTTTTGAATTTATATGGGCAGTTACAGGAAGCCAGTGGAGGAAGTGGAGAAGTGGGGTGGTGTGGGAGAACTTAGGGATGTTGAAGAAGAGACGTGCAGCTGCGTTCTGGATCAGCTGCAGAGAACAAATGGTGGTCAGACCTGCCAGGAGTGAGTTGCAGTAGTCCCGTCTTGAAATAACAAGGGACTGAACAAGCACCTGAGTAGCCTGTGAAGAAAAAATGGGTGGATTCTTCTGATGTTGTAAAGAAGAAACTTACTATAGAGCGAGTAAAGTTAGCAATGTGTGGGGAAAATTTTTCAATTTGCAATTCAATTTTATTTGTATAGCACTTTTAACAATTGTCATCATCGCAAAGCACAATCAAAAGAATTATTTAAGTTTGTATGAAATGTGAATGTGTATGAATCAAAATGGTCAGATTGTGCCTGATGAGCAAGCCGAGGGCGACAGTGGCAAGGAAAAACTCCCAGAGTTGGCATTAGGAAGAAACCTTGAGAGGAACCGGACTCAACAGGGAACCCATCCTCAATTGGGTGAAACAGAAAGCAAGAATTGATCTGCATTCATACTGTGTCTTAGGTGGCAGGCAGTTCAGTAAAACAGTTGTTAACAGATGTTAATTGATCTGTTAATTAGTATGGAGTCCACTTAGTGATTAGAGGCTCAGGTAGACTTGTAGGAAATTCCAGTCCTGAACTTTCGAGCGACTGTAGCCAAGTCCGCAGAGAAACAGCTGTCAACATCAGTCGAGGCCAGTACTGTCTTCATAGTAGAGTGAAACCGTCCCCAGACATTGGACGCATCCCAAAGAGACACACGGGGCACTCATTTGACGAGATCCCCAACCAGAAGCGGGTTGAGTCAGACAGGTCCAGAGGGCAGAGGGAGTCTGAATCAATGACAGCTCAAGAACGACATGTGTAGAGGGAAAGAAAGAGGGGGGGGGGGGGGCAGAAGAGGAGAGATAACAGTTAGGTATGGTCACATAATGTATACGGTGAATGTATATTTAGTGTAGAGTGCAAGCAGGGACTCCGGCAGGACTAACTATAACAGCATAAGTAAAAGGGAGAGCCAGAAGGAAACACAAACATGAGGGCTCCCTGAGATGTAAAGCAACAACCAATCACCTCACCATCAACAAACCTGAGTGATCAATGAGAGTGGGGAAGACACCATCTAAACATACCAGTTCACCATAATACTCTACGTCCATGAGTCCCCCAGATCTGCTCCTTTACCTAAGACAAATCTATTTACAAATTGCTTGGTTAAATAAATAGGTTTTTAGCCGAGTCTTAAACACTGAGACTGTGTCTGAGTCCCGAACACCAGAGGTGGAAAGAGTACTAAAATTTTGTACTCAAGTAAAAGTACTGTTACTTCAGTGAATTTTTACAAGTAAAGTTACCATTATAAAAATCTACTCAAGTAAAAGTAAAAAGTAGCTCATAAAAAATGTACTCAGAGTAAAAGTTACTGAGTTACTTTTTTTTTTAACAGCGGGGGTGGGATGAGGCATTCAAGCGTAGTTCAAAAAAGATGAGCAGATGTAATTCTCAAACTAGTTGTTTTTAACTGAAGTAACACCTTTGCATAATAAAACTGTTGCCTTTTTTGTGCTTGAAAATCAAAGTGGTCACTTAAATATGGCGTTACGTCCCAGTCTAGGGTTGGGCCGTACAGCAAAAGAGTGGTTCAGGGTTCTATTTTAAACTTTATGGAAATGGTGGTATATGGCAGAAAGAACTAGATCCAGTCATTAACTGATGAAATAATGAGGTTTGTATTGCTTTACAAAAAACTACACACACACACACACACACACACACACACACACACACACACACACACACACACACACACAACAGGAGGAGGATCAGATTCAGGGTGGACCCAGGCCAAAATAATAAACTAAATGGTATTTATATTTAGTAGCTAGATTACCTGCAAAAAAAAGTAGATGCCGATGTGGGGACAGTCAGAAAACCTGGAGTGGAATCTGGAGCGGCGCGCGACCAGGACACGATACACACACGCGAGCGCAACGAAGCATTTATCAGTAGCGAATATGATTTAAAATGTAGCGAATTACAATATTTCAAACAAAGCATACTCAAGTAAAAGTAAAATTACAGATTTTAAAAACTACTTTAAAAAGTAGAAGTACACAAAAACACTACTCAATTACGGTAACATGAGAAAATGTAATTCGTTACGTTCCACCTCTGCCGAACACTATTTGGAAGGCTATTCCATAACTTTGGGGCTTTGTAAGAAAAAGCTCTGCCCCCTGCTGTAGTTTTTATACTATGCGGTACTGACAAGCAGCCTGCAACCTTTGATCGAAGTAGGTGTGACAGATCGTAAGACACTAGCAGTTCCCTCAGATACTGCGGCACGAGACCATTTAATGCTTTATATGTCAAAAGTAGTATTTTAAAATCAATGCGAAATTTCACAGGGAGCCAATGCTGTGTAGATAGGATAGGGGTAATGTGCTCATATCTTCTGGTTCTAGTGAGGACTCTGGCTGCTGCATTCTGACCTAATTGAAGCTTGTTTATGCACCTAATTGAACAACCAGACAGTAAGGCGTTACAATAGTCCAACCTTGAGGTGATAAAAGCATGAACTAGTTTTTCTGCATCGTTTAGTTGGTGAAAGAATGCTATCCTGGTGATATTGTCTAAATGAGCTTCAAATGAAAGACTAGAATCTATAATCACACTGAAGTCTTTTACTGTTGCACTAGATAGAACAAAAATGCCATCTAAAATTACAGAGTGATCTAAAATCTTGCTTCTAGCTGCATGCGGTCCTATGACTAGAACTTCTGTCTGTCTTGTCAAGATTAAGCAGAAGGAAGTTAATTAGCATCCAGTCTCTTATATCCTTTACACATTGCTCAACTTTAGTTTTGCTGAGACGTATAACTGTATGTCGTCATCATAACAGTGAAAATTAATATCATGCTTACAGGTTATGTTGCCCAAAGGGAGCATGTAAAGGGAAAAAAGCAGTGGGCTTAAAACCGAATTCTGTGGGACACCAAACTCCACTAGAGAACATGCAGAATAATCACCATTTAAATCTATATACTGATAACGATCAGTCACTTAGGATCTGAGCCAGGAGAGGGCTGTTCCCTTAATTCCTACTACATTTTCTTATCTGTGAAGGAGAATACTATGATCAATGGTGTCAAAAGCTGCACTGAGGTTGAGTAACACTGAAGTCAGACTTCTTAATTATCGGTTTAATAAGTGCTAATTTAAAAGATTTTGGAACATACTCAGGGCTGAGTGAGGAATTCTGTTATTTCTGGCACTATCTGTTTGAGGAAATGTGTCGGTATGGGATCTAATATACAGGTTGATGAATTTGCAGAAGAGATGAGTGAAATTAGTTCATTCTCTTCAAGTTCCAATCTGACATGGTTAGTTTAACATCTGCATCAATTACATTCTCCGGTTTCAAAGCCTCAATTTTATGCCTAATGTTTACAATTTTATTATTTAAAAAGTTCATGAAGTCCTCACTACTGTATGTTGTTGTTGTGGAGATTTCTGCAGTGGTCTTATTTCTGGTTAATTTAGCTCCGGTATTAAATAAAAATCTAGGATTATTTTTGTTATGTTCTATAAGAGTGGAGAGATACGTTGATCTAGCTACACTAAAAGTTTTTCTATAGTTGGGTGCTCTCCTTCCATGCTATTTGAAGTCCTAACAATTTAGTTTGCCGCCATTTACGTTCTAATTTCCGAGTGGTCTGTTATAAATTGCACATATGATCATTATACCAGAGTTTCTTATCTCTAATCATTTTTACTTTTAACTGGAACTACGTTATCTAAGGTATAACGGAATGTTGATATATAAATATTTAGTCGCCTGATCGAATTCTGTGGAGTCAGATGGCGATCCAATCAAGTTGGTAACTCTGGAAGATTACTGATAAAGCTCTGTGTGGTAGTTGATGTGAATGTACGTTTAATATGGTAGCGCGGTGCTGTGCGTACATTATTACTATGACACGCTTTAATTGAGACAAGATAGCGATCTGAGATAACTTCAGACAGTGGAATTGTGAATAAATTTCTTATACTTAATCCTACTACACATTGATTTACTCTTAACGAGTCCAGTATGGACATAAATGCTGTTCTCAGAGGGTCTTCTGGATTCTCAAAATGAATATTAAAATCTCTAATTAAAATTAGAACCCTGAATGACGACTCTATGCATCTAGCAGACGGTTGATTTAGCCTGTCTGTCTGCTCCCTGGCCTGGGCTCTGGATTGTCACCGATTAACTAGGCCTCTTCTGAGACTATGCACTATACTACAAGAAATGAGAGCAGCACCTTACCGAGTGAGATGGACACCGTCCCTCCCTAACAGGCCGGCTTTGCCCTCAAAGGTCTTCCAGTTATCTATAAAGCCCACGTTATTTTCCGAGCACCACCTGGACATACAGCGGTAAACCATACCAGGCACCATAACCTGCTATACGATATGTCGCCACGTCTCATTGGGATGGAGCCAGAGCAAACTATCGCCTTCGCTAGTTTAAATACCTCTGTAAAGTTACTCTTGCTAACCTCTGACTGACGAAGGCGTATATCATTAGCTTCAGCATGTACCACTATCTTGGAGAACTTATGCTGTCCTAGAGCCCTAAGATCACCTGTTATGTCCAGTATTCTGGCTCCTGGGATACACCTAACCACTGCTGCTGGCGCCCCTAAAGGCCTAGCTAATTTCACATGCCTCAGTATAGAGTCTCCTATAACCAGAGCTCCTTCAGGTTTCTTAGCGGGTGCATCACTGAGGAGAGCAAATCTGTTGCACATGTGAAGCACAGAAGAGGTGTGCTCCGGTGGGCTAGCATTAGCGTTAGCTAAACTTTCACAGCAACGATACAAAAACAGGACATGTTGACAGTTGATTGTCCAGAGTTACCCCAAGAATGACTAAAGGAGTGATCCGATTAACATGTACAAAACACCACTTTAAAGTTATTAGTGTTTTCAGTGTTCAGAGTGTAGTGTGCTTGATGTGTTAAATGTTTGGTGTGTTTAGTGTCTAATGAGTTAAGTCTAAATCTGTTGTTTGTTTACGGGGTTCAGCATTAATTGTGTTCAGTATTTGATGAGTTAATTGTTTGTTGTGTTTGTTTATGTTCAGTGTGAAGTGTCTTCAGTCATGTACCTTAAATCTGCCATTCAG
This sequence comes from Clarias macrocephalus, assembly GCA_011419295.1. Lineage (NCBI taxonomy): Eukaryota > Metazoa > Chordata > Actinopteri > Siluriformes > Clariidae > Clarias > Clarias macrocephalus. Next base: position 5,961 of record JAAGKR010007022.1, on the reverse strand, counting down.
TTGGTGTTTGATGATCAGCTCGATGAAGAGTGTTTTTAGTGAATGACCTGAACTTCCAGCATCCAGAGCGAACACGTCAAAACTCCACCTGTCCACATCCTAAACATGCAATCAAACGAAGCTCGCAATCAAAACACCAACAATATAAGCAATGTGAAATCAGCGCACAATAAACATACAATCAGCACACAATGGACACACAATGCACACGCAAACAACACATAATGAACACACAATAAGCACACAACACGCTGTGTAATCCAGATGGGTATGGTCATTCACCATGTTTGTGGTGCCGCCCCATGTGTACAACCCATTATAGTAAACACAATCAGCACACAATGCACACACAATCAGCAGACAATTAGCACTCTATAAACACACTATGAGCGCACGATCGCCCTTCTATATTTTTATATATTTTTTATACTTCTCAGTTTTGCACTTACACTTTGCACTGTGTGTAAATATTTATATATATATTTATAATTAAAATTTGTAAAAATTTTGTACATTTGTACATTGAATTCAGATTTCTTTTTTAGGAGTAGTCGTAATTGCACACTTACTGTATAAGCACGTTTTTAAATATGTACAACGCCATTTGTTGAATTTTGGAATGAACTACAGTGGAACCTCAGATTGTGAGTAACGCGGTTTGCGAGTGTTCCGCAAGACAAGCAAAATTTTTTTTAGAAAATTTTACTTGAAAAACAAGCAAATCTTGGGTTAGGAGTATCGAATATCATGTAGTATGCATGCGCTTCTTGTTTTGACGGCGAGCGTCACATGATCACTACTGAGCCAGTTTTTTCTCTCTCTTGTGCTGTAGAATTGCGGGTAATCGTCTCCCCTGCTCTGTCTTAGTGCGCGTCTCTCACTGGTATAATCAACATCCGTGCACCCATGTACTGTTTACTATATCACTGTTACCACCAGTGGCGGCCGGTCGATACGGGGCGCAGGGGCGCCGCCCCCCTTAAAGTTAGGCAAAGAAGAATGCTACTTTAACATGTAACTATTTAACATAATAATTATTTATTTTAATAATGAAATAAAGTCATTTAGTCATAATATTCCGCTGTATTTCTTAATATAATTTATTTGCAATGAAAAAAAATCTAAACTGTATTACGTTCATTTGTGTTCGTGTACGCGGGGCGCTGGACAAACGAGTGTCTATGTAGGCACGTCAATTTTTGAAAAGCATGTGACTTGAGGCTGAGCTCTAATTGGATTTTTTTAAATCATCCTTGGGGCGCAGGACTGTGCTCTCCAAACCCTCCCACTTTTGTTTTTAGCGAATCAGTATTGTTTTTAAATATTTGGGCTCATGTGATTGGACCATTCTCAACTAGTCTTTTCCAGCACTTCTTATGGCAAGAGGAGCTGGCTGACTGGATGCGATGTGAGTCATGCCTTTATTTTATACTAGTATAGTAATGATGCTTAATCACCTGATAAACGGCTATTTACAGGCGAGTATTAAAAGTAAAATTTTTATTTTGTTTGCGCCCCCCTCCAAATTAGTTTTTGCACCAGCCACCACTGGTTACCACGTGTTTGTGCATAAAGCATATTTTATATGCATATATGCATATTTACATATAGTGTTTTTATGTGTGTGTGTGTGTGTGTGTGTGTGTGTGTGTGTGTGTGTGTGTGTGAAAGTCGTCCTTTCACACGTGCGTGTACTGTTTATTATAACATACGTGTGTGAGGGCATGTAAAGCAAAAGCAAGTCTCATTAGAGAGGTTAAAGATCCATTTTCTCTCTCTCTCTCTCTTCATCAGCCTGCACTGATTCCGTTAGTGTGTGCGAGCGCATCATTGGATACTGTGCCCCTTCCCTCCTCCTCTTGCCTTCACGCACACACACACACACACATACACACACACACACACACACACACAGCATGAGCGCACACAAACACTGCTCTGTCATGATTCTTTTCAAAGATAAAGTGCAGGTTAATTTGTTTTATTTTTACTTTATAGCAGTGATTTAGTTATTGTGTGCGTGCGCGCTCGAGTGTCAGAGAGGTTTCTTGTTAAGTTTGCCGGTGAGGCGGTGGTTCCATTAGCGTGTGTGTGTGTGTGTGAAGGTCGTCCCACATAGGAGGAAGGAGGATTTCCTCTCTTCTTACTTTAGCTTCACACACATGCACACCCATACACACACACAGTGCCTGCGCGCACTAACACACACACATACACAGGGCGTGCGCACACAAACACTAAGGGAAACACTTATCTGTCTGGATTTATTGTTACTTTTTTAAGGTAAAGTGCAGGTTGTGGAATGAATAATCTGAATTTGGGTTGTGGGATGAATAATCTGAATTTCCATGCTACGTGTGCTGAATGAAGGTGTAACATCATAATTATTATGTAGATTTTAACTGGATACTCATTAGCGTAATTTTTTTTATATATATATAAAAAATGCACAGCGCCATTTGTTGAAGTTTGAGATTAACTAATAATTTTTTTCAAGGTGAATTTTTTTTGTTATAAAGGCATTTTTTATTTTCATTTCTAATTAGCATATCTTCTCTTCCCGTGGGCCGATTGCGATGAATCAAAACTTATATGTTACCTCAAGCTCTGCTAAATACTTGGGTGAAAACCCCATTAAAATTAGTTCAGTAGTTTTTACGTTATGCATGCACAAACAGACAGACAAAAATTCCAAAAACCATCCTGATATGAAGATTACTCACCTTATGTCCCCCCAAATTATTTTATCGCAATTATTTTCAAAATATAGACAGGCCAACTTTACAGCTTTATTCTACTGTATGTATAGATTGGAAATTCTTCTTTAGCTTAATTATATTCTTCTACTGCAGTTTTCCTTTTAATGTAGTGAAATCTTTCCACACTATTCTATCTTTCCAGTTTAGGTCACAGACAGTCGTATAAACATTTCACTTCAAATCAGATTGTGTATGTATATGTATGTGACATATAAAATTTGAATTTAAATCTACACTTAATCACACACATCATTAACGCTGTGCACTACACTGTTTGTCAGTCTGATGCTCGGTTCTGAATGTACAAAAGAATGTTACCCGTAAACAGTTGATCACGTCAGCAGGTTGATCCGGCATGGCAGTGGAGTATGCTTTACGGAACATCCTGCAGACGAAGAGCACCGAACATCATGCAGGTGTATAAACTAACAAAACATGCAACATACACACCGTAACACTTCACAGCTGTGTTTAGTCACGCCCACTTCAAAACACTGCATTGAGGTTTAGATACTGAATTTATTAATACTAATTTATGTTAGAGTAACAAGAACTTATTATGTTGTGTATTATATTGTGTTCATGTAACTTGGGTTTGTAAGAAATCATTTAGAAAGAAAAGCAAGAAAGTAAAAGAAATAAAGGCAGGTTCACTTACTGTCACTCACTCATCGTCTATACCACTTTATCCTGTATTCAGGGGCCCCGGTATGGGCATGTTGAGCAAAACAAAAACCGCTGAAATTTTATAAAACCATGGCCCTACTCAAGCAGGGTACTGTATGAGCTGAATATTTTTTGCAGAGAACAAGCCCAAGTGTTTAAATGTCATCTAGACCACTGATACATGGAGCGATGCAGAGTGAGTCTACAGAGTGAAGCAGAGTGAGTCAGAGCTCTGGATCTCTAGAGAGTACAAGCTCCGAATTCAGGCCATACACTGCTTTGTGCCCAGAGTTCCCTGAAAAAGACACTCGGTCCGTTGGTCTAATTGTATGTAGACAATGTTACACACAGACGTTGGGATGGCAAGGCATGCTTGAGATGTACAGAGATAAAAGATAAAGATAAAAGATAAAAGATCTAAGATAAAAGATTATTTAAATGAAGCAAACATTCTTCAACATACGATTTGCAAAAAACTCAGTGTAATGTTATGCAAGCCGGTGCACCTTTTGTGCAAGGCCCAGATTCATAAGGAAGGCTGCAAAAGGAGTGCTTAAATCTTATGCCAACTTAAATATGTGGCCCTGAGAAGTGTTGTGGTGACTCCTGTACAGGGAGTAGCTGAAAAAAGAAAAACTCTGTGTGTGTGTGTGTGTGTGTGTGTGTGTGTGTGTGTGTGTGTGTGTGTGTGTGTGTGTGTGTGTTTCACACGGTTTGGGAAGTTTTATTGTCTGGTTAAATAAATAGGTCCTTGTTTTAACTCTTAAACCAACACATGATCAGAAGTTCTTAACAAGAAAAAACAATGTTAGATGATGATCTGCATCACAATTAAATCAACTGACATAACTTTAGTGTATGAGTTACAATAAAGGCAATGTTCAAGGGAGTTGTATTTTCAAGGAAGCAGGGGGGACTATACTGCATATCTATACCGTAAAAATAAAAGAAAGGTTTTGTCTGTACATTGGTCTTTCAGAATAGACTTTCAGAATTTTCTGTCTATTTCTTTGAATGTCAGTATGAATGTCTGTCCAGCTGATTTTGTCACAGCATCATGCAAAACTTGCTGAATAGAATTAAAGGAAACTTTGCCAATACTCAAAGAGCTGAAGGTAAACCTACATCATAAATGAAATCAAATTGTTGAGTAGAAGTGAAGTTATAAGCAGTTTTGTGCCAGATTATGTACTGTATCAGCATCTAACACTTTTTTTAGACGAATATTGTGTCTTTTCCCTTGAGGTGGGCGTGGCTAAACGTGTGACTCAATAGAGTCAATCAAGGCAATAATTTACCGTGTTTCGTCAGAAAAGACACATAAATGACCATAATGCACCTACAAGCCGGCACAATCCTCACCAAGCAACAAAAAAAGCATGACACTACATGGCTTAATCTTAAAAAATGGTAAGTACACTATGAAAAGTGGACCTTGCAAAATAAATGAAATCATAATGTGGAGTGTGTGTGTGTGTGTGTGTGTGTGTGTAAAGTATGCCTCACCTCTCCACGAATATCCCAGCCTGCACTGCATGAACGATGCTGCGGAATCGTGGCTTCTCTTCCGGCCGTCTGCTGATTGGTTGGACTCTCTGAGTAAACGTGGACGCGAGCCAATCACGAACCTCCACAGGAACAACATCAGAGCGAAGTTGCAGGTCATCATCAGCATCGAAGGAGGGTCTGAAACACACACACTCACACACACACACACACACACACACGCACACACACACACACACACACACATACATCCACACACACAGTGTGACAGCTTTAATAAATGCACTGTAACAACTGTAACAATAAGTGTGTGTGTGTGTGTTTGCGAGCGAGTGTGTGTGTTACCGTGTGCCGTCAGTGTAAAGAGCCTCAAGTAGCGAGGCGGTGAACTCTAGGTTTCTCTTCAACTCCTCAAAATCCACATCACTGACTTCCAGCTGCTGTAACATTCGCTTCAGCCTGCGCCACAATACACATCCATCAACATAGTGTGTGTGTGTGTGTGTGTGTGTGTGTGTGTGTGTGTGTGTGTGTGTGTGTGTGTGTGTGTGTGTGTGTCTGTGTTGGCATGCAAGTCTTACCTACAGATGGGAGAGTGCAAAAGTGTTTTTTTAACTTTCAGTATCTCAGCCATTACACACACACACACACACACACACACACACACACACACACACACACACACACACGCACACACATAGGAAAAAAGACTGTAGCATAGAAAACAGAGAGTGAGATAGATGGAGAGACTCAATAATGAGCAGATGTCATGTGATGTGTTTGAATCTCTCTCTCTCTCTCTCTCTCTCTCTCTCTGTCTCTCTTGCTCTCTCTCTCTCTCTCTCTCTCTCTCTCTCTCTCACACACACACACACACACACACACACACACACACACACACGCACACACACAGTTGCTTATAAATTATTTTCATGTTGAAACATGTCTGTAAGAGCTTATATCTTTAAAGCCCTTATTTATGTGTGTGTGTGTGTGTGTGTGTGTGTGTGTGTGTGTGTGTGTGTGTGTG